>CAXKVI010000001.1:77853797-77898811 GCA_964058755.1 Campiglossa producta
ACCTGACTAACGAGCGTCAGTAAGCAACCTAGCAGCGACAAGCAAATTAACTAGTGTGAAAACAACCCTTATTACAGGTACCTGTTCGGAAACATTCGTAACACACGAATCATATACACGAGTACTAACATTACCGCATACAGCGTCCAGACTATAAATACATGACAACGGATAGACACAAAGTCAGAACGAAATCAAACACTGAAGATGGCAGATCGACGAAACCGGTTTGTTCATCATCATTTATTGGCGCTTAACCGCCTAAGCGATTTTGGCCGTTTCGTATCAAAGCACGCCAGTCATTCCTTTTTAGCGATAACGGACGCCAATTGGAAACCCCAAGGGAGTTCAAGTCATCCTCCACCTGTTGTTTCCATCTCAGTCGAGGCCTCCCCCTTCCTCTGCTGCCGAATTCAGGCGACGATAGGAAAACCTGTGCTGGAGCTTCTTTGTCCATTCGCATAACATGGCCCAGCCAGCGGAGTCTTTGGGCTTTAATTCGCTGGACTATGGTCAGATCTGCGTAGAGCTCGTACAGCTCATCGTTAAATTTCCTTCTATACTCGCCGTTGGCATCACGGGAAGGACCATAAATCTTCCGGAGAACTTTTCTCTCAAATACTCCAAGGGCCATCTCATCTTCTCTTGACATTGTCCATGAATCTGAGCCATACATCAGGACAGGTATGATGAGAGACTTATAGAGCGTGATCTTTGTTCTTCGAGAGAGGACTTTACTTCTCAATTGCCTACTCAGTCCAAAGTAGCACTTGTTGGCAAGAGTGATTCTCCGCTGGATTTCTAGACTGATATTATTTTCGGTGTTGATACTGGTTCCCAAATATACAAAGTCCCTCACAGTTTCAAATTTGTAACTATCAACAGTGACATGGCTGCCAAGGCGCAGGTGCGCCGATTCTTTCTTTGATGACAGCAAATACTTCGTCTTGTCCTCGTTCACGGCAAGACCCACTTTTTTCGCTTCCTTATCCAGTCCAGAGAAGGCAGCGCTTACGGCGCGGTTGTTAAGGCCAATGATATCGATATCATCGGCATACGCCAGCAATTGCACGCTCTTGTAAAAGATTGTACCATTGCGGTTTAGCTCTGTTGCTCGAATTATCTTCTGCAGCATCAGATTGAAGAAATCGCACGAAAGGGAGTCGCCCTGTCTGAAGCCTCGTTTGGTTTCAAATGGCTCAGAGAGGTCCTTCCCGATTCTGACGGAGCTGTTGGTATTGCTCAACGTCATTTGACAAAGCCGTATAAGCTTTGCAGGGAAGTCAAATTCAGACATGGCGGCATACAGGCAACTCCTTTTTACGCTGTCAAAAGTGGCTTTAAAATCGACAAAGAGATGGTGAGTGTCGATTCTCTGATCATGGGTCTTCTCCAGGATTTGGCGTATCGTGAAAATCTGGTCGATGGTAGACTTACCAGGTCTAAAGCCACACTGATAAGGTCCAATCAGTTTGTCTACGATGGGCTTCAGCCTTTCACACAACACGCTAGAAAGAACCTTATATGCGATATTAAGAAGACTAATTCCGCGGTAGTTGGTGCGGTTAGCGGGATCGCCTTTCTTGTGGATTGGGCAAAGCACACTTAAATTCCAATCCGGAGGCATGCATTCGTCTGACCATATTCTGCATAAGAGCTGATGCATGCTTTTTACCAGCCCTTCGCCTCCGCGTTTGAACAGCTCGGCGGGTAGTCCGTCTTTTCCAGGCGCTTTGTTGTTTTTGAGCCGGGATATAGCTATCCTCACTTCATCATAGTCAGGTGGTGGGACGACTTTTCCATCGCCAGGGATTGGGGTATCGGGTTCGACGTCTCCCTCGCAATTTAGCAGTGAGGAGAACTGCTCCCTCCATAATTTAAGTACACTTTGTACGTCGGTTACCAGGTCGCCATTATTGTCCTTACAGGAGCTTGCCCCGGTCTTAAAACCTTCCGTCATCCGCCGGATCTTTTCATAGAATTTTCGGGCATCATTCCTGCCAGCCAGCATCTCAAGCTCCTCACACTCACGCCTTTCGGCCTCACTTTTCTTTTTTCTGAAAAGGCGTCTCTCTTCCTTCTTTGCCTCACGATATTGTTGCCATACACTGCGGGTTGCGCCCGTTCGCAACGTCTCCTTGTAGGCAGCGTCCTTTTTTTTCGAGGCAGTTTTGCATTCCTCATCGTACCAGTTGTTCTTGCGGGCTCGCTGGAACCCTATAGTGGCCTCAGCGGCGGTACGCAATGAGTGAGAGATATGCTTCCATTGCTCGGTTACATCGTTAGGTCGATGATTGCCCTCTGCTAGCAGGTGTGAGAGTCGAGTTGTGAAATTATCAGCTGTCTGTGTCATGCGCAGCTTCTCGACGTCAAACTTTCCTTCCGTTACTGTGCGCACTTTCTTCGTTGCACAGAGGCGTGTGCGTATCTTGGCTGCGACAAGATAATGGTCAGAGTCAATATTGGGACCACGCAGTGTACGCACGTCCAGAACGGTGAAGCTATGTCTGCCGTCAATCAAGACATGATCAATCTGGTTTCTAGTTCTTTGATCAGGGGACAGCCATGTGGCTTGGTGTATTCGCTTATGCTGGAACCTGGTACTACTGATGACCATATTGCGAGCAGCGGCGAAGTCAATCAACCTAGTGCCGTTGGGGGATGTTATATCGTGGAGACTGAATTTTCCAACTGTGGGACCAAAGACTCCTTCCTTGCCCACCTTGGCATTAAAGTCGCCGAGCACGATTTTGATATCATGCTGTGGGCAGCGATCACAAGTCTGTTCAAGTTTATCGTAGAAGGAGTCCTTCTCTGCGTCGTCCGTCTCCTCAGTCGGCGCATAGGCGCAGATAAATGTTATGTTGAAAAACCTCGCCTTGATGCGGATCGCAGCGAGACGCTCGTTCACAGGAGTGAACGCTAATACTTGGCGGCGAAGTCGCTTTCCCACCACGAATCCTACACCACGCGCTTTGCCGCGTGTCTGGCCACTGTAGTATACGTCACAAGGACCGATGGTCGTCTTTCCTTGCCCCGTCTATCGCATTTCCTGCAGGGCGGTGATGTCGGCCTTTGCGCCTACGAGGACATCAACCAGTCGGGCAGCAGTACCGTCCCTTGAAAGGGTCCGGACATTCCCGGTACATGCCCTAGTATCCAAATCGTTATGCCTTATTCGTTTTGCCGGGTCGTCAACATTAAAGGGGGTTCTCATTCGAGGCTTTGTATATTTTTTCATTGGAATTAAGTGGGTCCCAAACCCAGCGCACAACCCGTTTCGGGGTTTTGGAAAATATTTACACATTTATATAGCGAGCCGCTTGCTTCAAGACAGATGCCCGCTTGCACCGCACCTCATGGTGAACAGACGCTACGCAAAAACCTCGGTGAGCCCTTAAACCAAGTATGTCAGAGTGGCCCCACCGGGGCTCCCTCTTTTTCTGCCGCGAGCCTAGGTAGCTCCCGTTGCCCAGAGTGCACGAACGAGGACGCAAGAGTCGGGATTGAGCAAGATCACTTAGCAACCACACTCCATTACACTCAAACCGGTTTGTTACAAAACCAAATTTGACAAGGGATGACGGAAAATCGTTCCAATATACATCTAGCAATTATTGGCGTTCACAGTAGCACCCGTAGCGGTAGTACGGTGAGTTTAAAGCAGCACAGTTGTACAGTTAAAGCAATTAAAAAAATGTATTTTTCTTTTTTTTTGAAATATTAAATTTTTAGTTTTAATATGGAAAAATGCTATGAAAACAGTTGATCACAATTGGGTGAACCTCTTTTTATTAAAAACCACTACTATTTTAGTGAACGCATCTGTGCAACAATATAGGTATGTATAAATTTTCAATATGTATATCTTAAATTTTCAGAAGTTTCCGCACTTGTGGGTAGGTATTACCTCTTTAATATAACCTTTTATTTTTTCTAAAAAAAATGTGTTTTTGGGTAAGTACCTCTTAATTCTCTCTTGTTTTTTTTTTTTTTGTATGCAAACTTTTACACACTGTTATTATTTTAAACACAACTGTAAGAATATTCACAGCACTATTAAGAGCTTTTCGTGTATTCTTCCAAAAAAATAAAATTTTAAATTGTATAATTTTAAATTTAAATATATATGTATCTGTATATATATTTTTTAATGATTTGTATAACATTTAATTGCTCTTTTTGCTTTTCAGCCACTGCACTGCCCTCACTGCATGTAAATTATTTTTATATATGTTTGTACACAAGACCGCTCGCGGACAGGCAATTCAGTTTTTTATTCAAAGTTTTATTTTTTAATTTGTTCAAAATAGTTTTAAATTAGTTTTTATTAAAATTGTATATTTGTTTCTTAAGTGAGCACTCACTTGCACTTCACAAAAGTATATATATTAATTAATTTAATTTGCACTGAGTCCCTGCTCGGGCGCCATGAAAATTTGCTAATGTTTTTTAGTAAAGAAGTTTACTAACTTTAAAAGTTAATCATAAAATTAGGGGAACGCAAATTAATCACTTTAAAAAAAAATGAACACTTTAAACACTTGCTATTGCCTGTCAACCGTACGAAATAAAACGCCGCTGTCTCCGATTACTCATGAACTGTAATATTTAATATTCAATTTCTTCCTTTTATCACATTTTTCTTAACTATTAAACTCCTGTTAATTATTTCCAATATTCCAAATGACAAACGGTAAGCACGAAAGTTAGATGTACCCATGTGCATGTGTGTGTGTATATACGTACGAAAGAGCGAGGTGATGCACGCATAAAAACATATACACCGCATGCACATAGGTACATTTGTTAATATGTAAGCATGCATTTACTTACATTAGGATTTTAGGTGAGTTGAAATTTAAGACATTAGGGTGTTCGAAAATTTAAAGGTAAGTAAACTGGTAAGAATATTAAGATTTCATTTAATTTATTTATAGGTAAATATAGGCTAAGTATGTATAAGGCGACACTAAGGTAGGTATAAGCTGAATATAAGGTAAGTATAATTATTCTATTTAAATTAATTTTCAATTACATTTCATTTATAGTATTAACATTTCAGGTTTGTATTATTATTTCTTAAATTAATTATTCATCAGCTTTAACAATCTTAAAAATTTTAAATATTCAACACACAAGAAAGAAAAAGACAACAAAATAACGTTCCTGGAAGTAGAAGTAAGTAAGAAAAATAATGATCTTTTAACAAATTGGTATGCGAAATCAATCGCATCGGGACGGTTGATCAACTATCATTCAAATCATCCGTGGAAGCAAAAAATCAATACGGCAACAATCCTAATAAGAAAGGTAGCCTAACTCAGCAACGAAGAATTCATGAATTAAAATAGGACAAAGTTCAAAAACATATTCTTTAAAAATAGCTACCCACATAAACTAATTGACAAATTAATTGAAAACACAATCAACAAAATTCAGAGAGAAGAAAACAACGCACCGGAGGATACTTCTAATAACAAAAAATACATAGGCGTACCTTACCGGGTCTAACCAATAACCAAACACTGTATCGATTAATTGAAAATGAAAACACCAATTACGCTCACAGGCCAAATACTACCCTCCGAAAATTGTTTACCAAAACAAAAGACCCAATTGAAAAAAAGCAACAAAGTAACGTAGTTTACCAAATTAAGTGCAATGGTCAAGATAACGAAGCGTGTGGAAAACGTTATATTGACACTACTAAACGGCAGCTGGGTATAAGAATTAACGAACATAAAACAGACGCAAAAAACAAGAAACCCGAAACGGCACTAGCACAGCATCTAATAAACAGCAATCACACAGCGAACTTCACCAACACCAAGATATTGGACATAGAAAAAAGAGAAAAAACAAGACTAACTCTTGAGAGCATCGGCATACAACAACATATAGAGAATACTCTCAACTACAAAGAGGACGTTGACGGACTGAGCAGCGTCTACTCATCTGTGATACAACGAAACAAGAGAAATTGAGTAAATGATATTGTGATATTAAATATTTCAATGTAAATTATTTAGTTATAGCATGTAAGTGAAATGTTGAGTTTTTCATGTTTATTGTTTTCAAAATGTGATGAATGTATTAATTAATGTATTTTTACGTTTTAACATGTTTTGATTGGAATATATTCCCCCGAAGAAGACGCGGAAAGTGTCGAAACGCGTAGGGAAAATACAAAAACAAAAACACCTTGTTTTATTTGGATGGCCGTAAGTGCTCAACCCATAACCTATAAATTACTTTAAAAAAAAAGAACCATAAAAATAAAGGAAAGTCTAATAGCATTACCCTCGTGAAGGGTGGACACTAGGGTGGATCGACAAAAAAAGTTTTTCCAGTCCACCCCTAGGATTAAAGATATTTTGAAGGCGATCGCAAAAAAAAATTTTGTTTTCCACGCCCCCAGATGGGCTATTTACTTTTTTGACACTACGTCGCCATTTTAAGTCCGATTTTAATGAGCCGTACACCGTTGTTCATGGCTTGTAATTTTTTTTACTCCGAGTTCAAATTCTAGTAGTGACTGTCGGTATCTCGTTTCACATCATACACATCACATCATATGATGTGAACCGAGATACCGGCAGTCACTACTAGAATTTGAACTCGGAGTAAAAAATTATTAAGGTAAGAATTGTGGCGGCTTCCAAGCCATGAACAACGGTGTACGGCTCATTCAAATCGCGTTTCTTGGCTGTACTTTGCTTTGATGTGTCGAAAAAACTGTTTCATGTTTATTGCTGTGAGGATATTTTTGTGTTTCGGATTTGCTCTCCGATTTTTCAAGTAATTTATAGTTAAAGGGCCAATTTGTATATTAATGTTTGCTGGGTTGAGTACTTATTTACGGCCGCCCAAATAAAACAAGGTGTTTTTATTTTTGTATTTTCCCTACGCGTTTCGACGCTTTCCGCGTCTTTTTCGGGGGAATCTATTCCAATCAAAACATGTTAAAACGTAAAAATATATTAATTAATACATTCATCACATTATGCAAAACAATAAACATAAAAAACTCAACATTTCACTTACATCCAATAATTAAATAATTTACATTTAAAAATTTAATATCAAAATATCAATAAGATTTACTCCTTATCACTTAGTGTTGACATTTACTCAATTTCTCTTGTTTCATTGTATCACAGATGAGTAGACGCTGCTCAGCCCGTCAAAGTCCTCTTTGTGGTTGAGAGCATTCTCTAAATGTTGTTGTATGCGGATGCTCTCAAGAGTTAGTCTTGTTTTTTTTTCTCTTTTTTCTATGTCCAATATCTTGGTGTTGGTGAAGTCCGCTGTGTGATTGCTGTTTATTAGATGCTGTGCTAGTGCCGTTGCGGTTTTCTTGCTTTTTGCGTCTGTTTTATGTTCGTTAATTCTTATACCCACCTGCCGTTTAGTAGTGCCAATATAATATTTTCCACACGCTTCGTTATCTCGACCACTGCACTTAATTTGGTAAACTACGTTTCTTTGTTGTTCTTTTTCAATTGGATATTTTGTTTTGGTAAAAATTTTAATTAGGGTAGTGTTTGGTCTCTGAGCGTACTTGGTGTTTTCATTTTCAATTAATCGATGCATAAACTAATCGACAAATTAATTGAAAACACAATCAACAAAATTCAGAGAGAAGAAAACAACGCACCGGCGGATACTTCTAATAACAAAAAATACATAGGCGTACCTTACCGGGTCTAACCAATAATCAAACACTGCATCGATTAATTGAAAATGAAAACACCAAGTACGCTCACAGACCAAATGCTACCTTCCTAAATTTTTTTAACAAAACAAAATACCCAATTGAAAAAGAACAACAAAGTAACGTAGTTTACCAAATTAAGTGCAATGGTGAAGGAAACGAAGCGTGTGGAAAATATTATATTGGCACTACTAAATCGTGTAGTCGAACGGATCCTCTGAAACCGGGCCGCCTCAGAGAGTATCTTTGGTCTTACCACGGTATGGGGCTCTGCCGCGGCGGACGACATTCTTTCCTTGACGGGTCGGCCAACCTATAAATCTCTATCAAGTAAGAGTGACTTGATGGGAGCCAGCACCAGTGCGGCTGCCTACGCAGCTAAGCGGACAGCGGCGCATGCTGAACTTCCATCAACCGCTGGTATGAAAAGCAGTCTCTCAATGCCTGCGCAATGGTCTCACGACTTGGCCTCAAAGATCAAAAGGAAAGAGAAGCAGTAAATGGGCTGTTAGCAAAAGGAGCGACCGCGATGGAAACTACGGGTCCGGACTCCCAAGAGACATCTCCTCGCCATCTCTCTTCTAATGGTGAAGCTCCGATATCAGTGCCAAGGGCGAAGCTCGGTTTGACTACCTATTAACAACGAACCTGATAGTTTGGAACGTGGGCAGCGAGCCTAATTTCATCACTAAAACCCGTAGGGAGGTCATAGACCTCACTATTTGTAGTGTAGACGCTTATGAGTGGGTTAGAAAATGGCGTGCTCTTGAAGAACACTCATTCTGCGACCACCGATATATAGAAATAGTTTTAGACTTTCGTGTAGAGCAACCTATTATGAAGCGCAATCCACGCAATACCAACTGGCAGCTACACAATGAAATATTAGCTAGAGACCTAACAGTACCACACAAGCCCCCTCATCAGTTGAGGAGCTGGAGGACCTGGTAACGACATACACCACGGCGCTCCCAAATGCCCTAGAACAAGCTTGTCCAGTGCCAAACCCACGCGGTAAACATAGGCCACATTGGTGGCTAAAAGCCTCGACACAGCGCCTCAATGGCTGGAATACAAAGTTTAACTAAGGGCCTACAAAATAGCTCTGAGACAGGCAAAGAGAACTTCGTGGAGGAATTTCTGCACTGGGGTCGAAAGAGTCGACGACACCAAGAGACTTAGACGAGTTCTCTCGAAATCTCAAACAGCCATCAGCTATTTGCAGAAGCCTGGCGGATCCTGGACCACACGGAAGGGGAAATCCTTGGCCTGCTCTTGAACACACATTTTCCGGGTAACTTGCATAATGCACCGTCAGCACCTGCAACAAGCCTGACAGTAAATATACCCATCACGGAGGAAAGGGTAAGGCGGGCAGTTAAGAGCTTTGAACCATTTAAGGCTGCCGGACCGGCTGGGATTATCCCCGCGCAACTCATTAACACGCTGGAGACATCAGCCAAATGGCTAGTATTTCTCTATACAGCCTGCTTGGCTCTCAACTACATTCCGTGCTCCTGGAGAAACGCCACGATAGTCTTTATTCCTAAGGCTGGGAAGACCTCCCACTACGAGCCAAAGGACCACAGAAGAAGGCGTGAAGATAGTGGCATATGCAGACGATTTAGCTATTGCATACAGGGGAAAATCCGCACAAACTCTGTGTGACTTGATGCAAATAGCACTGCGAGAAGTTTTTTCATGGTCCTCTCGTTACGGACTTAGTATCAACCCGAAAAAAGTGGAACTCGTTCTCTACACCAACCGGTACAAAATACCACCGCTGCACCTACCAGAACTTAATGGCGTGAGCCTGGACAGGAAGTTAAGCTGGAAGGATAATATTCTTCAGCGCCAGAGGAAGGCGTGTGTTACTCTTTACACTTTCAAAAGAGCCATTGGCAAAAAGTGGATGGATCTGCACTGCAATTAACCGACCTATCATGCTAAATGGAGTCCTGGTGTGGTGGCCTGCACTGAGCAAGGCCATAAACCTGAATCTGTTAGATAAAGTCCACAGATCTGGCATGATCTGTATTAGCGGCGCGTTACGAACAACGCCCAACGAAGGGAAACGTCTGGCTGGGGAGCAAGCACAACTGGACACACCAGTATTCTGGGATCTTACAGTTTTCTCCCTCTGAGCACAGATCGATGTGCAGCCACAACAGTCGGAGACAGCTTCTATAAACGAACATTCCCAGAAGGGAGGAATAGGAGAGGATGGTTCGTTGCCCCGCTACTAATGGCGGTATTTCTGTTTACACTGACGGCTCGAAGATAGACGGCAGAGTTGGAGGAGGGGTTTATTCAAGGGATCTGGAACTTAAGCTCTCCTTCAGACTACCTGATCATTGCAGCGTCTTCCAGGCTGAAGTCTCAGCAAATCTTGGATGCCGCGATTTGGATAAGTAAACGCACTATCGGCGAGGATATCGTTATTTTCAGCGACAGTTAAGCGGCCATCAAAGCTCTTGGCTCTTATTCGTTCAACTCTGAACTGACGCTCAGCTGATCTATTCAAGAAATGGCTCAGCAGAACCGCGTGAACCTCACATGGGTCCAGGGACACAGGGACATTGGGGGAAACTGTAAGGCAGACAAACTTGCCAGGCAGGGTACGACCAAGCAGGTTCTTCGGGATAAAGAGCGCTTAGGTATGCCGTTTGCCATGCAAGCTAATGCTGAAGGAGTACACACTCCGTCAAGCCAACGAAAGGTGGCAACAATCTGCAGGGTGCCGGACATCCAAACAAACCAGGCCAAAATGGGATAATAAAATATCTAGAGACATTCACGCCCTAAGAAGGAGAGAAATCTCCATATTGATATGTGTTTTAACTCGGCACTGCCTTATTGGTAGGCACGCAGAAAGGCTAGGTGTGCCCTACCGACAATGCTGTAGGAAACGCAAAGATGATGAGGAAGAGGAAACGGTGAAGCACCTCATCTGCAACTGCCCGACTTTAAGCGGTGCGAGAACGCGCTTTTTGGGAGTTCCCTTCCTGGATAGCCACGCCAGATCGCGGAACTGGACATAAAGGACTTGATGGCCTTCATAAAGTCATCTAAGTGGTTCGAGGAGGAGTAACGGTGTCGTTTTAGGAGTGTCAGTCCCGGGATTCTGTTATGTGGAAAATCCCAACAACTCAGAGATTTTCCATATGGCCGGGTCCCGGGACTGACTTTCCTAGTGTTGGTAGTATCACAACGGGCCTTCAAAACTGGCCTACGTGTGCCTCTGCGGCAGCCAGACGGTTTTGATATTTTTTGGTATCTTACTTATTTTAGTAGGCACATACATAGGTATTTTCTTTTATAAAAAGGTATCCTGAAAAATTTTCATGGACCATTGTCGAACAAGGTTAAAAAAGACACGTTTTGAGATCAGTATCAAAATTCTGAAAGAGGAAATTTGACTATAGTTGAATGAAGCGATCGAAAAAAATTTACGAGATCCGAAAAATAAATGTTCAGGCTTGTGTCAGAAAGCACCAGTCATATTAATGTTTTGACGATTTATAAATTTCATTTAGGTTCCATTCTAATATTTTTCTAATAAAAAAGTAGTTAAATGTAAGAATTTGTTTTGCTGAAATTTCATCCATGCAAAGCGTTAATAAAATTTATTATTATATTGGCCGCAGAAAAAAAGTTATGAAAATTCAGACCTATTTCGAAGCTACATACGTACTTGAGTATTTTAGTAGTAAAATTTTTTTTTTCATGTTTTTATTTGGAAACCGAAACCGGAACGAAACCGTAACCGAAACCGAAATAAATGTTGAAGAACGAAACCGGAACCAAAACCGAAACATGTTGCAAAACCGAAACCTAAACCCTAACGTTATTTTAATCGGTTTCAGACCTTGATTACAAGTAAATTATATTATACTTACTAACCAGTAAACACTTCGCAGCCTGCGAAGTACTTATTATCATTAATTTTACTACTCGTTCACGTGGACCGCCCACCCTAGAAAATTTCGCCAGCAAAATGGATGCCTTGATTGAGGAACAAACAAAAACTCATAGCCATTTAAAGCGCTCTTAAACGACATTTGAAAACAAACCAGCCGCGGAGAAGACACTTGCGTTTGTACAAAGTCCTCTATGCTGAAGTTGAATTACTCTTTCGGAACTTCGAGGTCCCGACGACATTTGCAGTACTGCTCGATCAAATTCAATTCTCGACGCTGACGTTCCATATTTGAAGGATGAAGTATTCTAAGAAGTTGAATAACCTGTTCATTACTTTCTAGTCCAAACTGCTCGTCTCGCAAATGGCATTTGTACCAAAACCACCGAATACGCCTGACAATCCCGTCAGCACCACTGTTACCAACACTCGCAACGATACCATTTCTGCAACAGCCCGCCTGCCTAAAATCGATTTGCTAACGTTCTCCGGAGATTACTTGGAGTGGATTCCATTTCGTGACATGTTTTTGTCGCTAGTTCACAACAACACTTCACTTACACAGGTCCAAAAATATTTTTATTTAAAGGGGTCATGCACTGGAACTCCCAAAGAAATGATAGAGCAGTACCCAGCTACAAATGATAGTTACGTAGCAGATCAAATTTTAAGAAAGCTATTCAATGCGCAAAATACTGACGGACGTTAAAAAATGTGTTGACCTATTAAACCTTTCTCGAAATTGACTTGCACTTTTAAGAACTGACTGGGATCCCATACTAAGGTTTTTACTAGTTAAAAAAATTGATAAGCAAACAAGAAGAGAATGGGGGCAATCTCCCCACGGAAGTACTGAAATACCGTCAGTAAGTTCATTTCTAAAATTCTTAGATTCTACTTACAAGGCATTGGAATTTGTTGAAGGAGATAGCACTATTTTGAATCAACAAAAATTGCCTACTACATCAAAAAATTATTTTCGCCACAAATCTCAACAAAGCGCAGTACACACTGCAACTAAAATTCGAATAACATCTGTCCTTGCTGTAATCGTAATCACCTTTTATACAAATGTTTCAAATTCGCTTCACTCTCCGCATCTGAGAAAAAAGATTTTGTTAAACAAAAAAACAAAAAAACGTATGCATTAACTGCTTTGGTGAGGGTCACACCTGCAGTAATTGTACAACAACAAAACGTTGCAAAGTTTGTTTGTAATGAGTCGCATCATACTCTTCTACATAACGATTTTAATATTAGAAACACCAATGCGAATAAAAGCAGTTCAGCTTCTCTTTCACATAATTCTTTTAGCGGAGACATTCGAGCTGCTAATTCACCCACGTCGAATCTGCACTCTTTAATTACTCATGTGAGCAAGCTAGTACTGCTAGCTACCGTACGAATTATAGTCGACACGCCCGGTAGGAAATTCTATTTCACAGCTTTTGTCGATGAAGGGGCTCAAACTTCGTTTATATCCGAGGATGCAGTCCAGCTGCTAAGACTGAAGACACGAAATATTTCAGGCATTGATGGTATGCAAGCATTTGTAGGTATAAAACTAAATTTGCGCTCACATTATAACTGTTCGTTTGACCTTGAATGTGACTCTATTTTATTACAAAAGGTTACAACTTATACTCCAGCAACACTTGAAGGTAGTTATCTTGAAGACCTACCAAGTGTCTTTCTCCACGATCCCAACTTCAATTCTCCTGCTAAAATTGATTTTATTTTGGGTGCTGACTTATACTGCAACATTTTGCTTACTGGGATTATCAAAAGTGAAAATGGTTTGCTACTTCAAGAAACCCATTTTGGGTGGATGGTATCCGGCCCAATTAAAGCAACTAATAATGATTGCAGTCTTTCTGTTAATTTAATCTCTATAGATGACCAGCTTCGTTTGTTTTGGGAACAGGAAGAACTGAGTGCAAGCCAAACATTGTCAACGGAGGAAGCTGAAGTTGAAAAGCACTTTTTAGAAACCCACACTCGCGACTGTAACGGGCGATATACCGTACATTTGCCTTTCAAACAGCTTCTCGTACAAGAGGAACTGCCGTCATTTAGTCACACTTCGTTTAACGCACTTCGAAGATTAAACCAGCTTGAAAAACGATTTAAGCTTCAACCTGATTTTGCATTGCTTTATACGAGTTTCATAGATGGGTCATATGAAAGAGATTGGTGAGTACCCGAAAGACATTCCCATAAGTTCTTACATTCTTTGTCATCATGGTGTGATGAGAGAGAGCAGTACTAAATTGAGAGTGGTATTTGACGTGGAAATCGTCATCCAGAGCAGAGCTCTCTTAACTAAGAGCTTGCGGCAGGGCCTGCTTTGCAAAATGATTTACCTCTTATTCTTACAAGATGGAGATACCACAAAATAGTATTTACCGCCGATATTGAGAAAATGTTTCGGCAGATCAACGTTTGTGATGGTCATCAACTTTTTCAGTGCATTCTCTGGAGAGAAGACAAGACAAACCCGATAAAGATTTACAAGCTTTGCACAGTGACGTATGGCACTACTTCTGCACCTTATTTAGCCATACGTGTGTTACATCAGCTTGCTACTGATGAGCAGAGCTCGTGTCCTTTGGCAAGCAAAATTCTGCTAACGGATAGCTACTTAGATAATATACTATCTGGTGGTGATTCAGTTGAAGAGGTGATAGAAATAAATATGTAAACAATTTACCTCGCTTTGCAAAAGGGGAGGCTTCAACTTGAGAAAACGGAATTCTAACTCACCACAGTTGCTAGAGGTTATACCAGCGGAATACAGAAATAAACTAGATTCTTTTCGATTAAATTCAGATAATTTGGTTAAAGCCTCAGCCTTTATTGGGAAACCAAAGACGATCAATCCTGCTTTAAAATCGATTTTAAATTTGCTGCAACCAGGGCTCCCAAATAACAGTTACTTTTATTTTAAAAGTTGGTCATAACAGTTATTTTTTAATTTTTATATATCGAATCGGAAAATAAGAGTTATTTTTCAACTATTTAATTTCGATCGCAAAATAAGAGTTATTTTTTAATTTTTTTTATTTCGGTCGAAAAATAAGAGTCATTTTTAAAACCTTTATATTAAGTCGCTTTCTTGTTTGCACCACCTTTTTCATACGAAATTTCGGAATCTTGCAAAGTCTTTTTAGGTAGTTTCCCGTTGAGCTAGACACTTGAAACTTGGAACATAGTTCGGGGCTCTGTGACAATGCATTGTGAACGAAAAAAGTATCCGCTAGGTGGCGCACGGATCAAGAAATACGGTAAATTAATTTAAAAATTGAAATTTTGGGACGCATATTTGAGGAGCTTCCCGGTAAGCTAGATTATTGAAAATTTGCATACATATGAACAATTGAAAACAATACAAACAGCTGTACGAGAAATTCAACTAGATGTCACACTGGTCGAGATAATTACAAAAAATATAAAAACAGTCCTGGAATTTTGCGATCGATTTTTAGTAACTTCCAGGTTAGTTAGAGACTTGAAACTTTACATATTTGTCACATGACAATGCAATCCCTCATCAAAACAATTCCGGTAGGTGGCGCACGGATCGAGATATTTCGAAAACTAATTTGAAGTTGAGAATTTTGTGATAGACTTTTGACCAACTTCCAGGTAACCTAGGAACTTGAAACTTGGCATTAAATTGAGGGAACAGTGACACTACAAATAGTAAAAATCAAGATTCTGATAGATGGCACGCTGGTCTATATAATTGTAAATCTTTAAAAAAAAAATTAAAACACTCCTGGACTTTTTCGATCGATTTTTAGTAACTTCCAGATTAGTTAGAGACTTGAAACTTAACACATTTGTCACAACCCCATGACAATGCAAGCCCTCATCAAACAAATTCCGGTAGGTGTCGCACGGATCGAGATATTTCGAAAACTAATTTGAAGTTGAGAATTTTGTGATCGACTTTTGACCAACTTCCAGGTAACCTAGGAACTTGAAACTTGGCATTGAATTGAGGGAACAGTGACACTACAAATTGTAAAAATCAAAATTCCGATAGATGGCACGCTGGTCTATATAATTGCAAATATTTAAAAAAAAATTAAGAGACTCCTGCACTTTTGCGATCGATTTTTAGTAACTTCCAGGTTAGTTAGAGACTTGAAACTTTACAGATATGTCACAACCCCATGACAATGCAATCCCTCATCGAAACAATTCCGGTAGGTGGCGCACTGTAGCATTACATAAACACATCGCCCTTTTACTTTAATTGTCATGTGCACATAAATAATGTATAAACAAATATGAATGTGCACAAACAACATTCTACCCAAATTAGTTACATTGAACTCAGCGGGAGTTTATGCAAAGACTGTACAAACCACACATAGCGAAGATCTTGTTACACTTGTGCGAACGGTCAAAGACACCGCCAAAGTCAGTCGCAATGCCCAACTGATCAACCACGTCAGTTTGCCAATGCGACTGACATATTAATATATTTATTGCAACCATATGTTGACTCAGCATAGATTAGAGTTATGCATTCTAGTTTGTAGGTATTAGTAATATACACATTTGTAGGTATACGTTTTAGTTCGTAAATAATTTGTAAGTATTAGTGTAAGAATTTAGTATAAAAGAAAGTGTAATCAATAAAGAAAATCAATCATTGACCAAACTTCAAACGTTTTTATTTATTTGGCTATATGGCGATCCCGCCAGGCTTTTAAATAATAAAAAACAAATCACCCGGCTCTACACAGCGATATCGCTAGCCATAGTTAATAAAATAACTAAGCTACTGCACTATAGATTTAATTGAAACATGTGCACTTATTAAATAGAGCTGCAAAACTATCGATAGTGGCGCCATTCGATATTTTCGATAGTTGCAAAAATACTATCGATAGTTCGAAACTATCGTAATTTAAGTTTGGAGGAGCTTCAACTCCGAGCATATCCATACATAATTTACATGTACATGTGCCAAAAAAGGTAAAAAATTACAAATATTGCAATTTGAGCGTTAATTTCTAAATAAGTACGATCACAGCGTCACTTAATATTATACGCATCACAAATTTTCATTGCACTGACACTATCGAAGCTATCGACTATCGCAAAAAAAAAAATCGTTACATCGCCAAAAAAAAAACTATAGATACTATCGAAAATACCATCGATAGTTTTACAGCTCTATTATTAAATCATCTACACATGGAGAAAATTTTGATGCAGAACCTGGCAACAAAGAATGTCGCACAACGCAGCACAGCAAATGTTTTCGGAAGAACTTATTTCCTGACTAAAATATGGCATAACTGCAGTATACGGACAATTCCAATATCAAAGGAAAACAGCAAAAGTATGGTGGTAATATAACACATGTTTCCGTGATAAGGCAGCAACAATACCAATGCAGAAGGGTGGAATATTTCAACGTAACAATGTTGTATATGGAAGGCCACATATGGTGATATTACAAAAAGGCATCACAAAATCATCTCGCCTGTTGCAAAGGCAGCAACAATATCAGCTCAAAAGGGTGGAATATTTCAAGGCAATAGATCACAAATTGGTGAAATTAGAGGTAGTGGAGCGGTAAGAATCCTACGAAATCAATATCGTTGGCAGCAAGAATGACAGCGTAAGGTAGAATTAAAAATTAAAAAAAAAAAAAAATCTCTTTACAAAACTCTGGCACGCCTTATGGTCGCCATCCAAATAGTAGTAATTGGCTTAGGGGTAAAACTTAAAAATTAAATATTGGAAAATGTTACATCAACAACTTAACTTTGCTACTAACTCAGATGAAAGATTAAAAATACAAGAAAAAATAGAGGTATTAAGACATCAATAGAGAAAAAAAGATTGAGTAAATTCAAACTCCTTTGTTTAAATTTATTTATTTTAAATAATCTTTTCTTATGGACGACGCAGTAAACAAAATTGTAGATAACTTAGAGCGTGAAAACGCAGACATTGCTCGTAAATCAAGATCACGAGATAAGGGAAGTAACAGACATAATTTAAATTGCTTAAGAAAATTTTGGTTATATATAGGAATGGGTAGAGAACCTACAATGGAAGATTTATTATATCCTTCCACATTGGTAGAAGAAGTAAATAGATTGATAAGTAAAGTAAAGTCTGAAAATAAATTTTAATTAAAAATTGTAATTTAAACGACAAATTTATGAATAAATAAAAATTTAGGTTCGAAAAAATTTTACTATTAAATTTTAAAATGCCATGGTGGAAACCCGCATTGAACGATATTTTAGTAGCTATAGCAGGATATGAGGTAGGGAAAGAAACCTCTGAAGATAAAATTAACGAAAGTAAAAATTCCAAATTTGAAACACACCCAATTATAGAAGATAAAGCAGAAATCTCTGATAAATGGTTGGTAATTTTTATATGCGTAAGTTCATTTTTAATTGTCGCAATAATAATTCTAATAAAAAATTATATAAAGAACAAATTGAGACAATTGAATAATGTCCAAGAACGCATCTAATTGGCAAGAAATATATGACAAATTAAATGAAGAAAAAGCAAAATTTCGCAAATCATATAAATGTATTAATAAAAGTATTCCCATAACAACAGAAACTATAGTTAAACATTTAAATACAATTCTGGAAGCTCTTAACAACATTAGACAGGTAATCAATGCGGGAAAGTGCATACTTACCGTAGAACACCAAAAAGAAACTTACCAATTTTTCTCGACAGTTCGAGACAAACTAGTCGCTGCTCTAGCCAAACACAATATCGATTTTGATGTACCAAATAGAACAGAAGAAGAAATTCAAATAGATTTTTTATTACTTCTACCTGAACGCGTTCCTAGCCGAACCCTCTCACCTTCATTGGTGGAAAAATTTAAAATAAACATCCCAATAATAAAGGTCACAATGCCACAAACCGTAGTAGAATTCATTAAAACTGCTTCGTCAGTGGAAGTTTTAACCGCTAAACTACTGAACATCCAACAGCGTAGCAAAACTGCTAACCAATATACTGCGGAAATTGAAAAAAATTACAAGGTCATTAGAAGGAGCATATATCTCTGATGGATTAAACCCAGACCATGGTGTATAACATAAAGTGTGAAATGTAGCTTTGACAGAAATGTCAAAACACACTTCAACGTCAATCAAAACACACATCCATGTCAAAAATCTGGGTTGCTATTGTGGTTTCTGCCTAAGGAAATTTTTAAGCGAATCTTTTATTATATTTTGCAAAAAAAATACAAAACTTAAAACGATTAAATTTTATTTATTTTCAGGAAAAATTTTAATGTTCGAACTTCGAAAATGAGAACACAATTTTTTAGATAGATTGTGTTTAATTTATTAAGCCAGGTCCCAACATCAAATTTCGCCAGCATAATGCAATTGGCCTATCGTGAAATGTTGTTAGCAGTTTTCATTTATTTTCTTGTCTTTTTCAGTACGTTTTTAAATCTTTACAAATTCTAAAAAGTAGCAAACAAATTCTGAAAAGAGTGCTACAAGTTCAAAATGTAAAATAAAGTTTATAAATTACAACTCTAAAGGCTGGCTTTCATTAGGTCAAAAGGTATCAAATTTCATCGACTTTATCGAGATTCGGTTGCTTATTTGGTAATTGTCTACTTTAGCTGTCAACTGCTAATAAATTAGCTAAAACTATGGGAAGGGGGCTCAAAAGGCGGAGTTTGGACTCAGGATCACGAATCCGGAAGCGCTTTTTTTAATATTTTGCTTCTCTGAGGAGATATTTGCAATCCAAGTTTCAAGATTTCATGTCGTTGTTGTATTTACATTAGACTGCGCCTAAAAACATCGCAAAAAGTGCGTACCGTGGCACGGTTCAGGCAACACCCCGGACTTGGGATGGCGTGGCCCAGGTTATTTTTTTATAAGCGCGGCCGAAGGCTGCCAGCTCATTATGTTCTGCACATAAATACCATGGATTCCGCCCCAATTTTGGTATCAAACCCGGGTCAATTTTCGGTTTTTCGACCATAACTTTTCACTGCTCACTACCGGATTCGTAATCCTGAGGCCAAACCCCGTCTTTCGAGCCCCGTTTCATAATTTTAGCTAATTTATTGGCAGTTGACAGCTAAAGTAGACAATTACCGCTTATTTCGATAAAGTCGATAGAAATTTCCAAAATTTGACCTAATAAAAACCAGACTTAAGAAGTTTTCAACTATTATTTTTCACCTTATTTTAAAAATTTAGAGAACTATTACCCCTTTATTTACTACTAATTTTTTTACGCAATCGAATGCAACTCGGCGCTATATGATACTATTTTCCAAAAAAGCAACTCTGATCATCAGGTGTTAAACTCACTTTGAAAATTTGACGTCTATGCAGAGATTCCACACTTGTACTGATACACAATGACCCAGACTTAGCCACGAGATATTGAACACAGGCAGCAGTTAAGGCCATGTGTAAAAACTGCTCTAATGACAAGGTCAAGATGATCATGCAAGCAGGAACGTTCTCAACAATGAACGATGCAATCTCGAAATTCACTAACAGTTGTACCGAAATCACTGGCAGCTCAAACAAGATTTTAAATGTACGACAGCAAGGTCAGTACAGGAGTAGTTTCCGTGGAGGTTACCGTAGTAACAACTATGGAAATTACCAAAACCGGAGATTCAGACCACAACCGAGATATAACAATAACTCGAGGTCGTACAACAACAATAATAACCGGAGAGGATCACAAGCCCAAAACGGCAATAGATCCTACAACCAGAACCGTAATGTGCGCGCCATAACCGAAACGGAAAACCAAGAAACTCCACTTCAAAATTAACAAAAAGAAAAATATGCGTACTTAATCTAAATTTAAACAGCTATATATCTACAAGGACTTCATTAAACAATTCATATTCAAATTTTTTAATTGATACTGGAGCCGATATCTCCATAATTAAAAATCAGCAAATAAAGAAAAAATAAATACTGAACAAATCACAGATTTGAAAGGCATTGGTCGGGGAATAACTAGCACTTTAGGTACAATAAAATGATTACCTTCTAATTTATCATAAATTTCATGTTGTAGAAGACAACTTTCCAATTCCATGTGATGGAATAATAGGCCTAGATTTCATAAAGAAATACAATTGTATTCTAGATTATGGAAAAACAGAGGATAAACTAATCCTAAGACCATATGATTTCCCTCAAACAATAACAATGAATCTAACAAACTGTCTGTCGGTCAACACAATCACAATCCCAGCTAGATCGGAAGTTATTAGACAAATTAAAATAAATACAAATAACAAAAATATTTTCATACCACACCAACAATTATCCGAAGGCATTTATATTGCAAATACTATTACAACTAACGAGCAAACGTTCGTTAGAATTATTAACACGACACATAACAACACAACTATTCAAAATTATAAAATTAATACCGAAAATTTAGACGATTATACACTAATTAAAGCTAACACACACAGTAAAAGTTGCACAGATACAGAAAAATTAATTGAACAGAATTCATAGATATGTTTGCACTGGAAACAGAACCAATTACTTCTAATAATTTTTATAAACAAAAATAATATACGAAGGATGACAACCCCGTTTATATTAAAAATAATAGATTACCCCAAACTCAAAAAGGAGAAATAGTCAAACAAGTAAATAAGCTAATTAAAGATGATATAATAGAACCTTCAATTTCAGAATATAATAGTCCAATTTTATTAGTTCCTAAAAAATCACTTCCAGGAAAAACAGAAAAAAGATGGAGATTGGTTGTTGACTACAGACAATTGACAATTGAATTGATGACATTCTAGATCAACTTGGAAGAGCAAAATATTTTTCATGCCTAGACCTTACGTCAGGTTTTCATCAAATAGAATTACACCCAGACTCTAGGGACATTACTTCATTCACTGTCGAAAATGGCACATATATATTCAAAAGATTACCATATGGATTAAAAGCAGCTCCAAATTCATTCCAACGACTGATGACATTAGCATTCGCTGGCCTCAAACCATCTCAAGCATTTCTCTACATGGATGATTTAGTTGTATTAGGTTGTTCAGAAAACCATATGCTAAAAAATTTAAGAGACGTGTTCTCTACATGTAGAAAATACAACCTAAAATTACATCCAGATAAATGCCTAATTTTCAGCCAAGAGGTAACTTACCTAGGACATAAATGTACAAGCAAGGGAATATTACCCGACCCAAACAAATTTGAAACAGTTCAAAATTACCCAGCGCCAAAAACTGCGGATGAAGTTAAGAGATTCGTAGCTTTCTGCAATTACTACAGAAGATTTGAATTACTACAGAAGATTTGAATTTCGTGGAACACTCACGAAAACTAACTAGGCTTTGCAAAAAGAATGTTTCCTTCGAATGGACAGAAGAATGTCAAAAAGCTTTTGTCTATTTAAAGGAAGCATTAATTAGTCCAAAACGTTTGCAATACCCGATAAAGAATTCTGCATAACAACAGACGCTAGTGGGTACGCTTGTGGGGCAGTCCTTAGCCAAGAACATGATGGCAAACAGTTACCAATTGCCTACGCTTCCAGGTCCTTCACAAAAGGTGAAACCAACAAAGCCACAATTGAAAAAGAACCAGCCGCAATCCATTGGGCCATAACCTTCTTCAGACCATACGTATATGGTAGAAAATTCTTAGTAAAAACCGACCATCGCCCATTAACATACCTATTTTCAATGAAAAGTCCTTCATCTAAGTTGACGCGGGTAAGATTAGATTTAGAAGAGTACGATTTTGAGGTGGAGTATATAGCTGGTAAAGAAAATCATATCGCGGATGCATTATCCCGCATAACTATTACAAATTTAAAAGATATGTCAGTGGAAGCAAGTAAAATATTAAAAATAACAACAAGATCAGCAGCTAAAAAGACCAGTAATAAAATTGAAATTAAAGAAAGTCACAAAGAGAACCCCAAAATTTACGAAGCGCTAAGTAAATTTGAAGTAAAAAGACAAAATTATATTTCAAAAAAGGAAAGAAAATTTGTAGCATTTTTGATACAAGCAACCTAATTGTTGAGGATAAGATTGACTTAGGACAATTCTTTACCAGGCTCAAACGAGAAGCCGGCAATTTAGGACTTGTATAAGTATAGTTGTCCTTAGGGGACAAATTGTTTAAAAAGAATTATTATGCAGTAGGCAAATTTATGGAAATGGGAAATAAAGTTCTCAAAAAGTTAACAATCGCTCTAACCCCAGAGGTTATATGTGTGACAAATCCCGGGAAAATCAAAGAAATAGATAGAGATAGCAATAAAAACAAAAAGGAAATCGTAATCCATAAGAATAGGCTTAAACCAATTTAAAACCTTTAAAAACAAGCATGGCACTTCATCCATAATAATTTAGTAATAACAACAAAAAAAAAATATATACATAAGCATTCCAATTTACTCAATCTAATATACGGCACAAGCCGTCTACAAACAAACACAAAACAATGGTAACAAGATCCTAAAAAAAATTAAAATTTTGTCAACTCAAACAGACATCAAGCCGTTCATTGAATAAGTAAAATAGATATATATAGTTGACTACAAATATATATATCTATTGTTTTTTAAGAGGGAAGGTGTAGCATTACATAAACACATCGCCCTTTTACTTTAATTGTCATGTGCACATAAATAATGTATAAACAAATATGAATGTACACAAACAACATTCTACCCAAATTAGTTACATTGAACTCAGCGGGTGTTTATGCAAAGACTGTACAAACCACACATAGTGAAGATCTTGTTACATTTGTGCGAACGGTCAAAGACACCGCCAAGGTCAGTCGCAATGCCCAACTGATCAACCACGTCAGTTTGCCAATGCTACTGACATATTAATATATTTATTGCAACCATATGTTGACTCAGCATATTTTTGAGTTATGCATTCTAGTTTGTAGGTATTAGTAATATACACATATGTAGGTATACGTTTTAGTTCGTAAATAATTTGTAAGTATTAGTGTAAGAATTTAGTATAAAAGAAAGTGTAATCAATAAAGAAAATCAATCATTGACCAAACTTCAAATGTTTTAATTTATTTGGCTATAGCACGGATCGAGATATTTCGAAAACTAATTTGAAGTTGAGAATTTTGTGATCGACTCTTGACCAACTTCCAGGTAACCTAGGAACTTGAAACTTGGCATTAAATTGAGGCAACAGTGACACTACAAATAGTTATAATCAAAATTCGGATAGATGGAACGCTGGTCTATATAATTGCAATTCTTTAAAAAAAAAATTAGAAGACTCCTGGACTTTTGCGATCGATTTTTGATAACTTCCAGATTAGTTAGAGACTTGAAACTTTACACATTTGTCACAACCCCATGACAATGCAATCCCTCATCAAAACAATTCCGGTAGGTGGCGCACGGATCGAGATATTTCGAAAACTAACTTGAAGTTGGGAATTTTGCGATCGACTTTTGACCAACTTCCAGCTAACCTAGGAACTTGAAACTTGGCATTAAATTGAGGCAAGAGTTGCACTACAAATAGTGAAAATCAAAATTCCGATAGATGTCACGCTGGTCTATATAATTGCAAATCAAAAAAAAATTAGAAAACCCCTGGACTTTTGCGATCGATTTTTAGTAACTTTCAGATTAGTTGGAGACTTGAAACTTTACACATTTGTCACAACCCCATGACAATGCAATCCCTCATCAAAACAACTCCGGTAGGTGGCGCACGGATCGAGATATTTCTAAAACTATTTTGAAGTTGGGAATTTTGCGATCGACTTTTGACCAACTTCCAGGTAACCTAGGAACTTGAAACTTGGCGTTGAATTGAGGCAACAGTTGCACTACAAATAGTGAAAATCAAAACTCCGATAGATGGCACCCTGATCTATATAATTGCAAATCAAAATAAACTAGAAGACTCCCGGACTTTTGCGATCGATTTTTAGTATCTTTCAGATTAGTTAGGGACTTGAAACTTTACACATTTGTCACAAACCGATGACAATGCAATCCCTCATCAAAACAATTTCGGTAGGTGGCGCACGGATCGAGATATTTCGAAAACTATTTTGAAGTTGGGAATTTTGCGATCGACTTTTGACCAACTTCCAGGTAACCTAGGAACTTGAAACTTTGCATTTGGTTGTGGAAACGCTGACAATACAATTTGTTGAAATCAGACTTCCAAAAGGTGGCGTGCTTTTCGATATAATTGAAACTCTAAAACATAGGGGGAATCTTGCGATAGATTTTTGAGTAACTTCCCGCTAAGCTAAAGACTTGAAACTTGTCACATTTGTCAGAACCCGCTGACAATGCAATCTCTCATCAAAAAACATTCCGGTAGTTGGCGCACATATCAAGATATTTTCTAAACTATTTTGAAGTTGGGAACTTTGCGATCGACTTTTGACTAACTCTCTGGTAATCTAGGAACTTGAAACATAGCATTTAGTTAAATGAACCGTGACAGTACCATATTTAAAAATCAAATTTCCGATAGGAATCACCAAAACTAAAAATAAAATAATAAAAAGATGATAAACAAATTTTAAAGACAACCTTTATATGAATGCTGTCAAAAAGCCTCAGCAAATTTGTCGTTAAATAAAGACATGGTTTCGGTGTTTTTGATTTTGAAATTTTAGTCATACCAATTGTAATCAATTTTTGAGATTTGAAAATATAAAGGTGGAGTGCACGTTTCCAAACTAAGGCAACCAATTTCTGAGAGCCTAAATAAAAGTTCGGTTATCGACAAAACATTTAAGGCCTATTAATTTCACTCCACCTTTTTATTTTCAAATCTCAAAAATTGATTACAATTGGTATGACTAAAATTTCAAAACCAAAAACACCGAAACCATGACTTTGTTTTACGACAAATTTGCTGAGGCTTCTTGACAGCATTCATATAAAGGTTGTCTTTAAAATTTTTTATCATCTTTTTATTAAATGTTTTTATTTCCATCGAATAATAAGAGTTGTTTTTCAATTTTTAAATTTCGATTGAAAAATAACTCTTATTTTTCGATCGAAATAAACAAATTGAAAAATAACTCTTATTTTCCGATCGAAATAAAAAATTTTAAAAATAACTCTTATTTTTCAATGGAAATTTAAAAATTGAAAAATAACTTTTATTTTTAACTTTTACGAAAAAAATGCAAAAAAAAAATCATTTCAATAATCGATGACGATAGTTATAAAAAATGTTTGTATGTACTCCTTATGGCAGTAGCACTACCCCATCATAACGATTTTTTTTGGTTAAAATTTTGCCTGATAACTGTTATTTGGGAGCCCTGGCTGCAACTATTTGTAACCACTCATGAATATGGTTGGTAAAGACTAACATTGCCATTCTAACTCCAAAAAAAAGAAAGGAATTAAAACAGACAAAGCTCTTCTCTACCCCGTGGGGAATGTTATGAAAATAAAGTTAATAGTTTGTAGCGAGCAGAAAAGCCAGTTGGGACCCATTGATCAAGGCTAGGCTTCAGCGGCTGGGGAGGTTCTTGGCCAATCTACACACTATCCCCACGACTACATTTTATTATAGAGTCCCTGACAACCAAACAAAACTAACTTTAATCTCAATAAAACTCAATTAAAACCGGAACCAAGAAAAAGAACAAGAAAGAACACTAGGACTCTAGACTTGAAGATCTCAACAAAGCCTGAAATAAGAAATCTAAATCAAGGCGGAATCTGATTTAGTGGTTCATAACCCCCCCATCCATGGTTTTCCTTAACCGAATATTGTTGGTGGAAAACCCCAAGAGAATACAGTATTACATCGTTTATTTAACTCACCTTCGCCCGAGGAAACTATAGGAGTAGCGCCTACTCACTCATTATGCCTTTCCATAAAATAAGCCAAACCCATTTCATTTCTTTGTGTTCAATATTGGTATGACAAAATATCTTTAATGCAAAAATGGTTTACTTTAAAAATAGTTTTACATGTATGTGACTATATAGTTTTATATAAAAAAAAAATCAATAACAAATTTGTGTTTGTACATTTCTTTTTTTGAAATCTTAGATTTTTTTTTTTTTAAGAAATGTTATATTTTTTCAGAAAACTTAGTGAAAAAAAAATTTCAGGGGATAGGGTTAATCGTAACTAATTCACCCGGCCGTATTATCTTTTTATTAAATTATGTATATGTTTTGACGTATTTACTTTAGCTGATTACCCAAAGAAATATGCTTACGCATTAAAAAATGTCATGCGACCTAAATTATAACTCGCAACATCATAAGGTAGATACAAACGCAACGCAAGAAATTGTTATGTTTACATCTGATTTTCTGAGTTTGTCATTTGAACGTGATGAGAGATCACCACGATTCGCAAAAAAATTCGAATACTCTCGCTTACGTACCAAATGATAACTCAGTACAGATAACGATAAAGCAACATAAACCGTAAAGAAAGGAGAGCACTTACCGATCCAAAGCAACACGTTGAAAGGCCTTTTGTCGTTGTAGAGCAGGTACAGCTGCTGCAAAGTTTTAATGTTAGTTTTTTTTTATGTTGCTTTTACTCGACTACGTTATCATAGTATGATAACATTTTCGCGATCATGTGTATGTGTGTCAACGAGTACACCATTTCAAGTTGGATTTTAGAAAATGTCAAGTGGATTTTAGAATGCGTCAATTGGATTTCAGAATAGTCAATTGGATTTTAGAAAGCGTCAGTTGGAGTTTAGTATAATCAATCGGATATTAGAAAGAGTCTATTGAATTTTAGAAACAGTTAATTGGATTTTAAAAAGCGCCAATTGGATTCTAGAAAACGTAAATTGGATTTTAGAAAACTGGAAATTGTTCAGTTGGACTTTAGAAAGTGTCAATTGGATTTTAGAATTGTTAATTAGATTTTGGAAAGCGTCAATTGGAATTTAGAATTGTCAATTGGATTTTAGAAAGCGTCATTTGGATTCTAGAACAGTCAATTGGATTTTAGAAAGCGTCAGTGGATTTTAGAAAACGTAAATTGGATTTTTGAAAACTGGAAATTCTTCAGTTGGACTTTAGAAAGTGTCAATTGGGTTTTAGGAAGCGTGAATTGGATTTTGGAAAGCGTCAATTGGATTTTAGAAAACGTAAAATGGATTTTAGAAAGCATAAATTGTATTTAAGAATAGTCAATTGGAAATTAGAAAGCGTCAATTGGATTTTAGAAAACGTAATTTGGATTTCGGAAAGCGTAAATTGGATTTAAGAAAATTTGTACTGCAAAATTTGAATCTGATATATACTTTACAATAAACTTCAATTTGTTTTGCCGGCATACCCGGGGCGGTCAAGGGTCGGCAGACGTGCTGTGCAGCAGCTTCCTGCAGCCAGAGGGCCAAACGTCCCCTTGATAGGAGCAATCGCAGCATCAGGGATTGTGACTGTTGACAGACAACGAGGCTCATTTAATTCATCTGCTTGCGGTTTATGGGCACATAATATGTTGGACGCGTGGGAGCAACAGGGAAATAGCCTTAGCGACTTGGTAGTTGTATGCGACAACGCGCCATGCCATGCAAGCATAGGAGCTGTCATAGAAGAACATACGGGTGGAAGGTCCAAACTTCTACGGCTGGGACCATATAGCCCTATGCTAAAGCCCATCGGAATTATTTGGGCAAAAGTGAAGATCTACGTGAAAAGCCAAATGGAGGTTCCCATTACAGTAGGCTCCGGAGTACGCGAGCAAAGATTACAGTACGTTGAAACACTTATAGACGCCGCTAATGCAATGATAACTGGAGGAGATTGCGCCAGGGCAGTGCAGCACAGCTCCACTTTTTACGCTGCTGCAATGGCAAGAGAGGACATGCCGGTCGGTGAATGAACATTTATTTTTTTTACATGAGCTGTAAGTATACTTTTTCTTATAACTCTTACTTATTTAAAATAACCGTATTAATCATCTATTATAACTCGTTCCTAAACTATGTAATTTAACCTATTCATATTCACATTTCAAATGTATGTACATTTACATAGATAAGTATTCTTTAATAATGCTATTGCTTGTTCATTATGATGTTGTTGCTATTATATGTATGTATACGTAGCGTGTGCATTAATAAAAATTTACTATTTTCAAAATACAATTGACGCTTTCCAAAATCCAAATTACGTTTTCTAATTTACAATTGCCCCTTTCTATGTAGAATCCAATTGACGCTTTCTAAATTTCAATTGACTATTCTAAAATACAAGTGGCACTTTCTAAAGTTCAGTTTACAATATCTATGTAAAATCCAATTGTCGCTTTCCAAAATCCAATTGACAATTCTAAAATACAATTAACACTTTCTTAAGTCCAACTGAACAATTTCCAGTTTTCTAAAATCCAATTTACGTTTTCTAAAATCCAATTAACACTTTCTAATTTCCAATTGACTATTCTAAAATCCAAATGACGCTTTCTAAAATCCAATTGATAATTCCAAATTCCAATTGACGCTTTCCGAAATCCAATTAACAATTCTAAATTCCAATTGACACTTTCTAAAGTCCAACTGAACAGTTTCCAGTTTTCTAAAATCCAATTTACGTTTTCTAGAATCCAATTTACACCTTCTAAAATCCAATTGACAGTTCTAAAATCCAATTAACGCTTTCTGAAATCCAATTAACAATTCTAAAATCCAATTAACGCTTTCTGAAATCCAACTTGAAATGGTGTAGTTTTTTTTTTTGTTTTTTTTTTTAGGTAACTATTTCGGTTTTCTTTTGGGTTTGTTTTATGGCCATTTATTTGTGATTTTTTTGTTTTCACTTTATATATTCTGTATGGTATGTACATCTATACCATATGGCAATAAATGTAACACTGGCTAATTGCAAAATTTTTTATTTTTTTGTTTTGGAATTTATGTTTTACGGTATATATATGTACCTTTAGGCATCTAAACCATACCCATAATATATATATATAGATTTTTTTTTATTTTTAATTTTCAAATATTTCAAAAATTTGTAGTTTTCTCTTTTTTTGTAACGTTTGGTACCATTTAAACCCTTATTACAAATTGTATCCCGTTTCACTTATTTCGGAATCTTTCTGTTTTAAAATTTTTTTATTTTTTTGTCTTGCACTAAATTTCCTATATTTTTTTTTTGTTAAACTTAGTACTTTGAAACTTAAAAAATATTATTTTAAAAGTGTGAACATTTAGCGGTATGGAAATTTCCCTAGGCAAAGCAGAAACCACTTGCACTATTTTTTGGTTTTTTTTTTTCTTCCCTTTTTGGTTTTTTATGGATTGGTTTTTTTAATAATTAGATTTACAAATTTTTGAATTCAAATTCAATATTTTTTCTTTTTTAAAAAATGTTTGTTGTTTTTTCACTGCCACGACACCACGCACAATAGCACACGTATCACATCACGACGTTTCCTTGGTTAAAGTTGCCTGGTGACTGAATATGCAGCATGCTGGTTTGGGGGTTGAGAGAGCATTGGCGTGGGAGGAAAATTCTCGCCTTTTGGGTCTTATTGTTTGCCATATACTAGTTGATAGGAAAATGAAAATGTTTTTGAGCAATAATTATAGAACAGGAACAGGATTGAAAGAGTTAGACGATTTACGGTTTGCAGGTTTTTTTTTTGCACGTAGGCAAGAAGAAGAAGAATATAGAAAAATTAGGTACAACTCAGTTATATTTTGTTTTTTCTCTATTTTTGTTTATGGGGAATTTAGGTCGAAGATATGACCAAGAATAAATGGAGAATGATAAAAAAATTGCAAAAGGTAAATGAGGGGTATTAAGACACCAATGGTGTCACTTAAAAATTTGGATAACTTTCGATTTAGGTACTAACATGATGATATAGGTGGGTATGATCGAAGACAACCGATCAGGTCCGTGGTTCAAAAAGAAAGGAAGTCTTTTCGTTTTTGAACGAAGGCATAGACCGACAAAATGATCGGCTGCCATTGGAAAAGGTTGGCAAAACTGTTTGCTGACAAAAGGTAAGTGCTTCCAAGTTTTATTTCTAGCGCCCAAAATCGCATGCGAGAAAAAAAGGTCAACTTGTAGTCGTTACGGCCGTAAGAGTTTAATTTGGAAACTAAGATATTTGAAAGTTAAAATAAAAAGAAAGGTCTCTGGGGCATGCTACAAAACCGGACAACCTCGGGATAATCTCTATTACAGGAGGTTGGATGGAATTTCGAAATTTATTGCCGTATGTCTTTTGTATGGAAGGTTCCAACTGGGCGTCCTTGCAAGTCCTCAAGTTTATAATAATGGTTCCCTAACTTCTCTGTCACTCGGGCTTTCAAAAATTTTTGGCTGAACTTCAAATTGATGTTTTTCGAAAAATCGCTTTGAGCAAAATTTTGTCGAAATACTTCTTGCCCTGGTTGAAATGTCACCTGTCTTGGCCGTAGATTATATTGCTAGCATTCCTTTCATAAGCTTTTTTCATGCTAACTTGTATATCACTTCTTAAAAGCACCTTTTTGTCCGTCGAAGCTATCGGAGAGTTAACTTCTTCCAGCATACCTAAGCCTCGTAATAAGCCATATTGGGACGCGTGTGTTACCATGTGAAATCCAAATAAAGTTTCATAGGGGTTTCGGTGTGTTTATTTATGAACTGAGTTTCTAAGAGCACAAGAAATGCTGCTTAAATGTTCGTCCCACATTTTGTGGTCGTTCTTAATGTATGCACGTATTCCCGCAATCAACGAACAAACATGATTTATTCCGTACGATGTTAAAAAAGCATTAAAGTCGTTAAACTTAAACTGAGTCCCATTATCACTTATTAGAGTTTCAGGTACACCGAAAGAATGAAATATTTATTTAACTCACCTTTGCCCGAGGAAACTATAGGAGTAGCGCCTACTCACTCATTATGCCTTTCCATAAAATAAGCCAAACCCATTTCATTTCATTGTGTTCAATATTGGAATGACAAAATATCTTTAATGCAAAAATGGTTTACTTTAAAAATAGTTTTACATGTATGTGACTGTTTAGGCCCGATGCCTAAAATCTTAAAAATACTGACACCCTTATGTCACTTTCCAAGCACCCACACACCCACCTGTACGTATGCATGATTATTCATGTTTTGTCAGCACATATACATGCAAGTGGGTGTGCATGTGTTGGTTCACCTCCCCTTAAAACCGGAGGATGATTGTGGGTTCAACGGTTGTCAACGACTTGACAACCGTCTATTCTTTCAGCAACCGAGCCAGGATCGACATCGCAGCCACCCCAGGATTTCTACAACGCCATAATTAAGGTAATAAAAATAACTTTGTTGACACTCTTTATATACAATAAACGGCCAGTGTATTAATCGAGGAATTCTCGTTTTCCACTTTCATTTCATTTAAAAAAAAAACCATAAATTCGACCGCGGTGTCTGAGCCACGGCCACAAAGGAAGAACCCCGTCGTCGAATATTCATGGTCCATCTCGCCGTTCAATTATAGAACCAGCACAAAAAAAACTACAGTCCATTACTCTACCACTAATCGAAGGAAAAACTATCCACTACATTAAAGTGCACTATTTGCAAAATCCACAACACAACTTAAGCAGCAATATAACAAAGCCGTTTGGTATTGCAGCCTGCTTCAAAAAAAAACAACAACACAACACAACTTAAGCTGAGCACCACATCAAAGCAACGTAAGTGTTATATTTCTTGCCACAATTTTTTTTTTGGTGTTTTGAAAAATCGGAAAAAGTGCCGCGAGTGTAGTCAAAATTTAAGTGCGAGAAGTGAATTAAAAAGTTAGTTTGTCCACTTGGATCTTTTCTTTAACATAACCTCACTTTCACTGAGACGTTCGATCTTTGTTTATGTTTTTGTTCTCACTTTTTTTTTGGGTAATAAACTTGCACAATTTGTGCCATCGAAGGCCAGTAAATCAGGTCACTTCTTTAAATATCGTTAATATCACTTTTAATTCACTTGGTCGCCCGTTTTGATACACTGCGCACTTTTAATTTAAATTTGTTTGCGAAAGATCACCAAATTATTGTCAACATAACCTATATATACGTGTGTGGGTGGCGAATAAGCCAGTGTTGTTGTTGCTACATATTTTTTAACAAAGGGTCAGACAATACGGCCAAGTCTGCAATAATAAAGAATTTTGAATATTAAAAAGTAAATAACCTAATAATTATTCAGAACGGTTGTTATTGAAATTGTGTTTTAGAACTTAGTTTGGCGTTTCAGTTCCCTGGGCCAATATTGGCAATCTCACCCATTCAGCCTTCATCTATCACCCTCTTTTCCTGTCTATCTAAAACCCACACTCTACTACTACTACTAATGGCGGCGATATACCAACAGGTTATCATAACCTCTAACGAGATTTTTAGCCGAGCTTCTCTTTGCAACTTGTGGTGTGTTGCTTTCTAGTTTTCCTACAAGTTGGCGGGACCTACAGTTTTTTGCCGACTCCGAACGGCACTTGCAAAGCAAATGTATTGTTTGCAAAGAAGCTTCTCATGGCAGAAATACACTCGGAGAGTTTGCCAAACTACTGCCGAGGGGCGACCCCGTTTAGAAAAATTGTTTTTCTAAATAATTTTTGATGTTACTTTTGCCGGGCATCGAACCGCCACGACTAGGTGTAGAAGGCCGAACACTTAACTGCTACACCACGGCGGTCGCCAACCCACACTCAGTTGAGATAAAAATGGATAACTTCATCAGATTAGCTGATAACATCACTGAGTTCGAGTCGGACTACAATGGAGCAGATGTGGCCACTCATTCCAAACACACACTAAGTCTGCAACAAGACGACTTAAAAGCTATGTGGAAGAAAGCCAAAGCGGCGTATGATGAGCTAATGGGCTCAAATAAGTTAGACTCCGACGATATAGCTTCTGTAAAAAAGAAGTTCAAAAACACATACGCAACTTACTTGCGCTGCATGTCAAACATGGCTACACGCCAAGAGACATTTACCAAACCTGAAAAATCCCCTGTAGAACCATCTGAAAGTGAACATAGTATCCGCCTGCCTCCATGCGATACTGAGGTGTTCAAGGGCGATTATCTGTCATGGCCAACATTTAGGGATATGTTCACGGCTATATATATTCTCAACAAACGCGTAACACCCGTTGAGAAATTATTTCATCTCGTCAATAAGACAAAAGGGGAAGCGAGGGATATAGTAGAAAAAAGTCCACTCACGAATGAGGGACGTACACTCCTACATTTGGAAAAGCGTCAGAACCAGGAAACAAACGCCACCCAGTTCAATATGGATCATGGTGCTTCCACTTCTACGCAAGCACAAGGGAGACGGGAGGCAAATGATAGAAACGTTAATTCCTGCCATGTTCATTCAAGCGCAGGTGTTCTGCTAGGGACAGCGAGAGTAACCATTCGTCATAATGGTACTGACTTCCCAGCAAGAGCACTGATAGATTCTGGTTCAGAATGTACCTTTATGACAGAACGACTGAAACGCAGAATAAATTTACCGGCAAAGAAAATGAATGCCCGTGTATCGGGTATAACGAATGCCGTGTCGGCCCAAGTCAAGGAGGCATCCAACATTGAACTGCGTTCAACAGTGGACCCGGACTTCAGCTTGACAACTTCAGTGTTAATTCTTGCGAAACTAACTGGAAATCTGCCATCCTGCCATGTCGACGCTACGACTATGCAGGCTTTTTCAGATTTAGTTTTGGCAGACAAACGTTTCTATGTCAACGAGGAAGTTGACATCATACTCGGCGGAGATGTATATCCGCAAATAATACTAAGTGGGCTGAAGAAGAATGTCTTCAATACACTATTGGCCCAAGAAACGGTATTCGGTTGGATACTCACCGGCCACGTAGAGTCATCGAGTCCAACAACCAACATAGTGTCCTTTTACAGCGAAGTCGCTTTGGACAAACAACTCACAGCGTTCTGGGAGTTGGAAAATCTGCCTAGACATAAAGGCCCAAACGCAGATGACAAATACTGCGAAAAGTTATATAAGGAAACTACGCATAGGAACGAGGATGGGAGATATGTAGTCTCGCTACCATTCAGACAGGAGTACCCAGATAAGCTAAATATAGGTGGGTCTCTTAGGAGGGCGTGTTCGCAATTCTTTAGGAATGAGACACGGTTAGCAAAGGACCCCGATTTAGGAAAAGAGTATACCAGGGTCCTGTCTGAATACGAGACATTAGGGCATATGCAAAAAATCACAGCCATGATATCAGCTGAGTCGTCTGATAACTATTTTTTTGCCCCATTACGCCGTGGTAAAGGCGGAGTCTACCACCACAAAGGTGCGGGTCGTTTTTAATGCCTCAAGCCCAACGGCAAACGGTACAAGTCTAAACGACATTCTCCTGCCAGGCCCAGTGCTGCAAGCAGATCTCCCAGTCCTTATACTGCGTTGGAGATTATATCGATATGTCTTCAATAGTGACATCGAGAAGATGTATAGACAAATTTGGATGAACGAAAATCATTCCAAATTTCAACGAATAGTTTACCGCACATCACCACAAGAACCAATAGGTCTTTATGAGTTAAAGACGGTCACGTTTGGGGTTAATTGCGCACCGTATCTTGCAATACGAACCCTTTTGCAACTAGCCGATGACGTAGAAACATCATTTCCAACAGCATCGAATATACTAAGGGAGGGGATGTACGTGGATGATGTACTAGCGGGGGGGCACACACTCGCATCGGCCATTCATGCGAGAGATGAAATTCGACAGGTCTTACACTCCGCTGGATTCCCACTTCGGAAATGGACATCGAATTCCAAGGAGATTCTCAACGACATCCCAAGGGCGGATGGGCTGACCGAGGACTTCCTGGCGTTCGAAGACACCAGCACCGTTAAGGCTTTGGGCATTAGATGGAATGCTCATTCTGACCTCTTTTATTTTAAGTCAGGGTCACTGGACGAATGTGAACAGCTCACGAAACGAGCAATATTATCCGCCATCGCCAAGCTCTTCGACCCATTAGGATGGCTTGCACCAATGGTCATTGTGGCCAAGATACTCATGCAGAATATCTGGTTGGAGGGTACTGGTTGGGACGAGCCAGTCTCGTCCAACACTTTGGAACGATGGGGGAACTTTAAAAGGGACTACAACGAAATCGACAAAATCAGGATACCCCGATGGGTAAATTTTTCACCAGAAGATGAGATCGAAATCCATGGATTCTGTGACGCGTCGGAAAAAGCATACGCTGCAGCCGTCTACCTGCGCGTAAAAAGGGATGACCAGATCTTCGTCAATCTTCTTCTAGCCAAGACCAGAGTAGCGCCGGTGAAAACAATTTCACTGCCGCGCCTGGAACTCTGCGGCTCTGTACTCTTGGCGGAGATACTGGAATCTATTTTTCGGAACATAAAAATAGGGCATGTAAAACAACATCTGTGGACGGATTCCACAATCGTCTTAGCATGGATACGGAAACCACCATGTTCCTGGTCAACATTCGTCGCACACAGGATCACCAAGATCATCGACTTGGTCGGAAGTAAGGACTGGCATCATGTCAACTCGGAATCAAATCCGGCAGATTTAGGAAGCTGAGGAATACCGGCAACGGATTTGGTCAACAATTCTTTGTGGTGGCAGGGACCTTCTTGGTTACAAGAAGACAATTCAGGGTGGCCACCACAAGAAACCGAGTTTCATACATCCGTGGAGGAAAAGAGAGCGCAAACCTACGCAATATCGAAGCGAAAAGAAATCGAGACTCTAGATCGATTTTCAGATTTACCTAGGGCTTTGAGGGTACTATCATATATTATGAGATTCTTTCGAAGAACACATCCCACAACAAAAGCTTCCTTTCAAGAAAAGTCGTGCCTAATCTCATCCGATGAGATAAAGACAACGACTCAGATCTTGATTAAACTATATCAGAAGCAACATTATTTTGAGGAGTACGTAAATTTGAAGAAGGGAACAGTCATCGATAGGAAAAGCGAGATATTGCCACTTAACCCGTTCCTCGATAAGGACGATATTATCAGGGCCGGGGGTCGTCTAGGGGCATCGGAAGACCTCGCTTACAACGAACGTCATCCAATCATACTCCCTTATAATTGTAGGTCAACGCGGCTAGTTGTGCAAATGATACACAAAATCTCCCTCCATGGGGAAAATCAACTAATGCTCCGTCTCATCCGCACCCAATACTGGATTCCGAATGTCAAGAACATGATTAGGGCCATCATCCACAATTGTAAGATTTGCACCATTTACAAGAAACGGGCGCAAACCCAACTTATGGGTACCCTACCCCGCGAGCGGACCACGTTTTCGCGCGCTTTTACAAATACCGGGGTCGACTTTGCAGGCCCATTCGATATTAAAAGTTTCCGAGGGAGAGGGTGTCGACTATCAAAAGGCTACGTTTGCCTTTTCGTCTGTTTTACTACCAAAGCGATCCATCTGGAAGCGACCAGTGATCTTAGCACCCCATCCTTCCTAGCAGCCCTTTCGCGTTTCGTAGCTAGAAGAGGATGCCCGAAAAACATTTACTCTGACAATGGTACTAATTTTGTCGGAGCGTCAAGATCTTTACGATCCGAATTTAAGGCCTTTATCTCGGAAGCTCGAGATCAAACCATTTCAAGGTATAGTCATCAATTAATGACATGGCATTTCATTCCAGCAGGGGCTCCTCACATGGGGGGGCTCTGGGAGGCAGGAGTTAAAAGCTTCAAAGGCCATTTCAAAAAAATAGCCTCAGCCCACAAGTTCACGCATGAAGAGTTCCATACGCTACTATGTAGGATTGAAGCCTGCCTTAACTCGCGACCATTAAGTCCCGCGTCCAATGATCCGTCAGATTTAGAACCACTGACCCCTGGGCACTTCCTCACTGGAAGTCATCTTATGGCTCCAGCAGAACCAAATGTACACGAAAGCTCTGCCTCCATGATTAACAGATGGAAAGTTGAATACTTGACCGAACTTCAAAAACGAGTGAAGTGGAAGCAGTCAAAACTGAACATTAAGGTAGGGGATCTCGTTGTCATCAAAGAAGACAACTTATCTCCAAACGAATGGAGGCTCGGTCGAGTCACCAACGTACACCCCGGCGAAGATAACCGAGTACGTGTCGTCGACCTCATGACCGAGAAGGGTCAGGTCAGAAGACCGTTGGTCAAGCTGATCCTGCTCCCAACCGATGGAGTAGATGGTGCGAGGCCCGATGCCTCATCCTAACACTCCAATCTCCCTCCACTCCGTCCATCCCCACCTTCCCAAATCCCTCAACAAAATTCCCACAATTCACTCGTTAACCCCGACGAGGACACCAGAAAGCCTAGCGCAGATGGGCGAACCCGATCTGCAACAGAAAATAATCCGCACTCCACAAAAGAGGCCAGAGAAAACCTAACGCAGACGGGCGAGCCCGACCTGCAACAGACAATAAGCTGCACTCCACAAAGAGGCCAAAGAAGTCCTAACGCAGACAGGCGAACCAATCTGCCACCGAATCTTAAACTAGATCTACGACAACACAGACACCCCTCACATAAACACCCAAGACCCAAAATCTTGATACCTTTTGTTCAATTATTGAAAAACGGATTCCAAACAGCATCCAAAAGGTATCAACAATTGTTCCATTTGGGAATCAATTTTCGTCCCGTGTGCCGTTGAAAAAAAAAAAAAATGAGTTGACTACACGTTTAAATTCATGCAGTTTTTTGGAAAACTATTTGAAGGTTGCTGACGTACAAAAAAAAAAAAAAATTTTTAAATAAACATAGTCAGACCGATTCTAAACAATTCCGCATTGTGCTGATTTTTCTCACACTTATATAATTTGTGAGCAAAAATGTATGAAAATGTGAAATGTTCACTAGTGAAAAAGTGTTTAGACTTGGCATGTCTAGGATATTTTTTTTGCAACAGAATAATTTTTAAGCCGCAATGTCAACGCAGGAAAACAGGGAGTTAGACGTCAACGTCTATTTTATTTGAAGTAATTGCAAAACTTGTCAACAAAATGTGACAAAACCAAAAAAAAAAAAATTTTTTTTTACGCAAGTCAGGTCGTAACCAAGGTTTATATATTACAGGTTGAGGCAAGAAAAGACAAGTGTGTTTGCTTTTGTTGTTAAAAGTATTTTAGGCTGTCAAATGTTTGTCAAACTGAGTGGTTTGTTTACAAATTTATACATTGAAAAGTTTGCAGCCTAAAAAATATTGAATACAGCGTGGTTTGGAATATAATTCTGATCGTTTTCGTCAAATAATAGGTGTAATATTCAATATGTGCCAGCACGGAACGCAAAAGAAGTTAAAACTCGGATGTGCTTAACCGTTTCTTGGTAATTTTGGTGTGGAGGTTGCGGGCTTTGGTAATCTCCCAAACGCAATTTAAGTGGGCACGGCGCTGAAGTTGCAGGCTTTGCTATGCGTCCAGTTGGTTTTTCCACTTAGATGTTTACCAATTTCACACTAAATTTCACAAAATCGTCCAAGAAAATTTTTTGTTTGAAGGTTTGTAAACAAGAGGTGGCTTTTACAACCATTTGACTAACCAAAGTTGATCAAAATCAGCTGTTGATTTGCTGTCACCTTTCTTATTTCATGATGGTCGTAATCAAAATAAAATAGAATGTTGAGTTGATCAAAGTCGGTTGACCACCAACTTTGTTGCATGCAATTTTTCAAGCAACTTTCAGAATCAGAAGTTGAATGAGGTAACGATGTTCGTAGCTTAAATCGAAACACTTAGCCAACGGCACTCCTGCCACCAATTCCGATGTTAGTACACTACTGGTGGTCAATTCTTTAATGACTAAAGGACATAGTATTCTGGATAGGGTGCAATCTTTTGCGTAAACTTACCCGTATATTCAGCTTAAGTTCATGTTTCTCCACCTTGACCACATTATCAATAAAGAAACCTTGTGAAAAAACGTCCCATACTTTAAGCATGCCCACTAAATTATCGATATCACTTTCAATACTTTGCGCCTTGCCAGGATATTGAATTTTGATAGCCACTTTTCAATGTAGCACGATGTACCTGTCCAAGGGAAGCTGCTGCAAATGCTCCCAAATGCAAAAGTTCAAAAAGGGATCAATTGTATGTGATGGTTTACTTTTTGTTTAGCAAACGAGCTGTGAACTAATAATTAACTACCAAAAGTGACAAGGTTTAGAATTTCACCAGTACAACTTAATTTATGGTATTAGTAATGCTATCGCTCATGTTATTACTGATGGAATCGCTGATGGTAGCGTTGATGGTATTGGTGATGCTATCGCTGATGGAATTACTAATGCTCTCGCTGATGGTGCTCACTACTACAGTGTTTGAAAAGTCCGCATTTGTTGTTGTTGTTGGTGGGGTTGGCGTTGGTGTCGTAAAATTTGTAGTCTGTACATTACTACCTTTACCAACGCCACCTTGTATGCCATGTGTTTTACGATGATTCTTCAAACAAGATTGTTGTCTATATGCTGTTCCACATATATCACATCCATAGGGCTTTTCTCCAGTATGTGTGTACTCGTGATGTTTAAGGGTTTTACGTATTGCAAACTTTCATGACAATACTGACATTCGAAGGGTTTCAACTTCATATGCACAGCCTTTATGTGCTTATCCAATTCAAATTTGCGTACAAACTCACGTCCACACACATCGCATGGTATTCTATTTGTTGAATGTACAAGCATATGTTGGTCAAGCATGAATTTTTTAGCCACTTTTTTACCACACACATTACATTCAAAGTTCATTTCTTTGAGATGGAATTGTAAGTTATGAGAGTTGAGTGTGTAACGTGAATGGAAAAGTTTCTTACAAACTTCACATTCAAAGCGTTCCTTTATCTGATCGTTCATTGCTTTTTCGGCTTGTTGTGCTTCCGTGGGATGCTTAGTGCGGCGATGGTACCTTAAATTGGCTGTTTGATTGAAAGTGGCACCACATTGTTCGCATACATATTTGCGCACGACCGGCGTGTCGCAGTGTTTTGTACGGTTGTGCCTTTCCAGTAAGATAATGTAACTATAAAAGAAAGGCCATGAATATGAGGAAAATGCACGTATCAGAAAATAAGTCACATAGCAGGTGCGGCCGGAACTGCATTTGCGACTTACAATAAGGTTTTTGCGCTGCTGCAAAAAAAACATACTCACCATGTCCAGGTCCACCCCATGAACCACCTGATTTATGAATCCATACCTGCAGCACCACCTGAAAAGGTTGAGATAAGTTAGGGAGACATTTGTACAAGTAAAATTTGGTTTTTTACTTACCTTCTCGAATTGAGTGCTGCTAATCCACGCGTGCCAACCGGAAATAAATGAATGAAAAAAGAACAATGGATGTGTGGTTCAGTCCCACATTCCCGTTTGCATTCATTCACTCGCAAATAATATGTACATATAAATTTGTACAAACCCAACCAATTAGTGATGCATGATTTTCGGATATTACATTAGTGATGTAATTCTGGCATAACTATCGGGTACCGAAAACCCGATGTACCAAAAGTCGGTACCGCATACCGTAGCATTAGATACAAGGTAGAAAATCACTTTTCTCACTCGGTCGGCCAAAATCACCGAGGAATAAACAATATGGAGAAAATAAAACAAAGTTGTTTTAAATCCCCTTCAAAAAAAAAAAAAATAAATAAATAATATTTTAGGAAAAAAAACACACTTTTGCGTTTTCTTCATTTAAATTATTTAATATTCTTTTTTTTCGGGGGGCAGGACTGTTTTGCCCACAAAACAACAAAAAAAAAAAATAAAAATAAAACCGCCACTCAACCACTCTCTACCAGCATCGAGTACCGAAAACGCGTTCTTATGCGCAGCACTAGCAAAAAAGCTTGCTTCTGCGCAGCACTAGTGTCACTTGCGCCGGCTAGCGGACAAGTGAACGACATAAACAAAAAAAAAGGAAATGAAACACACAGGGTTCCTCAGATGGGTTTAATTATGTAAAGCGGCAACCAGTCGGTAGCAACGCGTTGCCGGGCTTAATTGCCACAAGGGAAGGCAGCAACGTGTCGCCGGACGTAATTGCCACAAGAGACGGGAAAACGTTCGGATAACGTTTGATATAGGACCAGACAGCAGGATCTCTTGTTCCAATTAAACAATAAGTAACCTCAAGTTCATCCTTATGTCTTCACTTCGGCTATTCGCCACCCTCCTCCCACGTATGTATATGGGCAACCATATGCATAATTCAAACCTATTTTTTCTTTCTTTTTTTCTTCGGTCTTCTGCAGCATGACTCGCCATGCATCCCTTCGTCTCCGCGCCGCACGTATGGCCGCCCGGTACCCAAAACCATGCCCCCTCTGCGGTGAAAGCCACCCCCTCCGGGCATGTGACCGGTATCACGGGATGGCACCCTTACACCGACTACAGGAGGTTATCCGGGCGGGATACTGTGGCAATTGCCTGTCAATGGTGCATCGGACGAAGGATTGTACCAGCGACGCCAGGTGCCGACGATGTGGTGGCAACCACCACACTACAATCCACCTCCCAACGGACGACCAGCCGCCCCAGCCGAGGGAATACAAAAGCTGGTATCAGCAAGTCACCGAGGCGGAGATGGAAGAAGCAGCGTGGCTAGAAGAGCAGTCCAGAACAAGAGAAGAAGAGAGCCGGGACGAGGTGCTGTCGATCCAAGCATCTGAGACGGGGCTGATACCAGAAGATGGCGAAACTTCGGAACCGGCAGCGGAACCACGGCCGTTCCTACCGGTCCAAAGGGTGTCGGACCTGCAGCGGTTCCGCCCCCTCCTAGCACACGAGCGCCGACAACATAATCAACGCGATAACAGCCCACCGTCTCGCCGCGCGCATCGCAACAGTCGCAAGCGAAGACTGGCCCCTCAGCCGCGCCAGCTTCGCGATTCCCATAAAAACGAAGCCGAAGCCCGTAGACTGGCCCCGCAGCCGCGCCAGCTACGAAACAACTATGGAATTCGCCGAGACCAGGACTTCGCCGAGCGTAGACTGGCCACTCAGCCGCGCCAGCTACGCACCAGCCGTCGAAACACCAACCGAGAGGGCAGACTGGCCACTCAACCGCGCCAGCTGCCAGCCTTTAGCGGGTTCCGCGACGGACTGAACCGGGCTCTCGCCGGGGTGGCCCCGTCGTTGCGCCCCATGACTACGCTTTCGCCGACCGCGCTCGTGAAACTGGAGGTCGGGGGCGGGTTTACTTACCTGCGTGCGCTAATCGATGCATGCTCCCCCCGCACAGTTATCGACCGGGGCCTGGCGGAAGCGTTAGGGCTGCCCACCACCCACTCTGGCGGCGAGCACGGTTGCTTTCTCAGAGTCCGAGGGAAACACGGAAACCACACGACGGTGACTACGTATGTGTCGACAACCTGCAGCGGATCAGCCCAGCCCTGACCATCGACGCAAGAGTGGCGGCTCCCTACGAGCATATCCGACTGGCTGATCCGCACTTTTACATATCTGCGCCAATCCAGCTCGTACTCGGCGGCGATGTCTACGCCGACGTCGTCCTACCGAGCACACTGCCACCGTCGTTCGGCTCGTTTGTGGCCCAGAGCACCATTTTTGGGTGGGTGCTCGCGGGGGCTACTAGCATGTAAGTTTAGGTGTAAGTCTAGTTCTAAGTCTAACTTTTAATAAAAAAAAAAAAATAAAAAAAAATAAAAAAATTTATTTTTTTTCCTTTTTTTCTCAGTTATGGCAAGAAATATACCACTTTTCTATTTTCAAGTCTCTTCCCTCTCTTCTCATAGCTAGGTACGATACGGCCATAGTACCAGTGGTGACAGACCTCAACCTCAGGAGGTGGCTCGAAGGAGGAAAGAGGGCACAGTGCTACTCAGCAGCCCACGATAGATTTAAGAGCCTAGAATAAGAGAAGGCGTAATGGAAATCCCGGGGCTGGTCAGAATGTTGCGTATCGCAAGGGGGCCGGCATGTTTAGGCCCGATGCCTAAAATCTTAAAAATAGTGACACCCTAATGTCACTTTCCAAGCACCCACACACCCACCTGTACGTATGCATGATTATTCATGTTTTGTCAGCACATATACATGCAAGTGGGTGTGCATGTGTTGGTTCACCTCCCCTTAAAACCGGAGGATGATTGTGGGTTCAACGGTTGTCAACGACTTGACAACCGTCTATTCTTTCAGCAACCGAGCCAGGATCGACATCGCAGCCACCCCAGGATTTCTACAACGCCATAATTAAGGTAATAAAAATAACAATGTTGACACTCTTTATATACAATAAACGGCCAGTGTGTTAATCGAGGAATTCTCGTTTTCCACTTTCATTTCATTTCAAAAAAAACCATAAATTCGACCGCGGTGTCTGAGCCACGGCCACAAAGGAAGAACCCCGTCGTCGAATATTCAGTGACTATATAGTTTTATATAAAAAAAAATCAATAACAAATTTGTGTTTGTACATTTCTTTTTTTGAAATCTTAGATTTTTTTTTTCTTTAAGAAATGTTATATTTTTTCAGAAAACTTAGTGAAGAAAAAATTTCAGGGGATAGGGTTAATCGTAACTAATTCACCCGGCCGTATTATGTTTTTATTAAATTATATGTTTTGACGTATTTACTTTAGCTGATTGCCCAAAGAAATATGCTTACGCATTAAAAAATGTCATGCGACCTAAATTATAACTCGCAACATAATAAGGTAGATACAAACGCAATGCAAGAAATTGTTATGTTTACATCTGATTTTCTGAGTTTGTCATTTGAACGTGATGAGAGATCACCACGGTTCGCAAAAAAATTCGAATACTCTCGCTTACGTACCAAATAATAACTCAGTACAGATAACGATAAAGCAACATAAACCGTAAAGAAAGGAGAGCACTTACCGATCCACAGCAACACGTTGAAAGGCCTTTTGTCGTTGTAGAGCAGGTACAGCTGCTGCAAAGTTTTAATGTTGGTTTTTTTATACCTTTCATGAACATGAAATGGTATTATAACTTTGGTCCGATGTTTGTAAATATGAGAAGAAGAAGAGATAGACCCATCAATAAGTATACCGAAATGATCAGGATGACGAGATGAGTTGATTTAGCCATGTCCGTCTGTCCGTCTGTCTGTTTGAACGCAAACTAGTCCCTCAATTTTTGAGATAACTGGCTGAAATTTTGTATGTGGCCACCATTTTATAATATAGGAATCATTTGTCGGAACTGACAAGATCGGACCAGTATAACATATAGCCCCCATACAACCGATTGTTCAGATATAAGGTTTTTTGACCAAAACTTCTGCAATTAAAAAGTTAGGAACGTAAAATTTTGCAACTCGAGTACTTTCTATTTATGTAGT
>CAXKVI010000001.1:77899011-78087948 GCA_964058755.1 Campiglossa producta
GGTTAATCGTAACTAATTCACCCGGCCGTATTATGTTTTTATTAAATTATATGTTTTGACGTATTTACTTTAGCTGATTGCCCAAAGAAATATGCTTACGCATTAAAAAATGTCATGCGACCTAAATTATAACTCGCAACATAATAAGGTAGATACAAACGCAATGCAAGAAATTGTTATGTTTACATCTGATTTTCTGAGTTTGTCATTTGAACGTGATGAGAGATCACCACGGTTCGCAAAAAAATTCGAATACTCTCGCTTACGTACCAAATAATAACTCAGTACAGATAACGATAAAGCAACATAAACCGTAAAGAAAGGAGAGCACTTACCGATCCACAGCAACACGTTGAAAGGCCTTTTGTCGTTGTAGAGCAGGTACAGCTGCTGCAAAGTTTTAATGTTGGTTTTTTTTATACCTTTCATGAACATGAAATGGTATTATAACTTTGGTCCGATGTTTGTAAATATGAGAAGAAGAAGAGATAGACCCATCAATAAGTATACCGAAATGATCAGGATGACGAGATGAGTTGATTTAGCCATGTCCGTCTGTCCGTCTGTCTGTTTGAACGCAAACTAGTCCCTCAATTTTTGAGATAACTGGCTGAAATTTTGTATGTGGCCACCATTTTATAATATAGGAATCATTTGTCGGAACTGACAAGATCGGACCAGTATAACATATAGCCCCCATACAACCGATTGTTCAGATATAAGGTTTTTTGACCAAAACTTCTGCAATTAAAAAGTTAGGAACGTAAAATTTTGCAACTCGAGTACTTTCTATTTATGTAGTGTATATAGTGAAAATCAACAAGATCGGGCAAATGTAACATATAGCCCCCATACAACCGATTGTTCAGATATAAGGTTTTTTAATAGCCCTCCTTAGGCTCGCTTCATTTAAGTTCAAAAAATTTGAATTTATGTAGTTGAATAAATGTGTATAGCATTTTGTTGACTTTTTATTTGTTATTTAATAAAAAATACTGGAAAAACCTAGTAAAAGTAAAACGGAATTATTTTGCAACCTTATTAATTGATATATAAAAAATGGTGAGGAAGGGGGGCAGCGCACATCATCCTCCGGTTTTAAGGGGAGGTGAACCAACACATGCACACCCACTTGCATGTATATGTGCTGACAAAACATGAATAATCATGCATACGTACAGGTGGGTGTGTGGGTGCTTGGAAAGTGACATTAGGGTGTCACTATTTTTAAGATTTTAGGCATCGGGCCTAAACATGCCGGCCCCCTTGCGATACGCAACATTCTGACCAGCCCCGGGATTTCCATTACGCCTTCTCTTATTCTAGGCTCTTAAATCTATCGTGGGCTGCTGAGTAGCACTGTGCCCTCTTTCCTCCTTCGAGCCACCTCCTGAGGTTGAGGTCTGTCACCACTGGTACTATGGCCGTATCGTACCTAGCTATGAGAAGAGAGGGAAGAGACTTGAAAATAGAAAAGTGGTATATTTCTTGCCATAACTGAGAAAAAAAGGAAAAAAAAGAAATTTTTTTATTTTTTTTAATTTTTTTTTTTTATTAAAAGTTAGACTTAGAACTAGACTTACACCTAAACTTACATGCTAGTAGCCCCCGCGAGCACCCACCCAAAAATGGTGCTCTGGGCCACAAACGAGCCGAACGACGGTGGCAGTGTGCTCGGTAGGACGACGTCGGCGTAGACATCGCCGCCGAGTACGAGCTGGATTGGCGCAGATATGTAAAAGTGCGGATCAGCCAGTCGGATATGCTCGTAGGGAGCCGCCACTCTTGCGTCGATGGTCAGGGCTGGGCTGATCCGCTGCAGGTTGTCGACACATACGTAGTCACCGTCGTGTGGTTTCCGTGTTTCCCTCGGACTCTGAGAAAGCAACCGTGCTCGCCGCCAGAGTGGGTGGTGGGCAGCCCTAACGCTTCCGCCAGGCCCCGGTCGATAACTGTGCGGGGGGAGCATGCATCGATTAGCGCACGCAGGTAAGTAAACCCGCCCCCGACCTCCAGTTTCACGAGCGCGGTCGGCGAAAGCGTAGTCATGGAGCGCAACGACGGGGCCACCCCGGCGAGAGCCCGGTTCAGTCCGTCGCGGAACCCGCTAAAGGCTGGCAGCTGGCGCGGCTGAGTGGCCAGTCTGCCCTCTCGGTTGGTGTTTCGACGGCTGGTGCGTAGCTGGCGCGGCTGAGTGGCCAGTCTACGCTCGGCGAAGTCCTGGTCTCGGCGAATTCCATAGTTGTTTCGTAGCTGGCGCGGCTGCGGGGCCAGTCTACGGGCTTCGGCTTCGTTTTTATGGGAATCGCGAAGCTGGCGCGGCTGAGGGGCCAGTCTTCGCTTGCGACTGTTGCGATGCGCGCGGCGAGACGGAGGGCTGTTATCGCGTTGATTATGTTGTCGGCGCTCGTGTGCTAGGAGGGGGCGGAACCGCTGCAGGTCCGACACCCTTTGGACCGGTAGGAACGGCCGTGGTTCCGCTGCCGGTTCCGAAGTTTCGCCATCTTCTGGTATCAGCCCCGTCTCAGATGCTTGGATCGACAGCACCTCGTCCCGGCTCTCTTCTTCTCTTGTTCTGGACTGCTCTTCTAGCCACGCTGCTTCTTCCATCTCCGCCTCGGTGACTTGCTGATACCAGCTTTTGTATTCCCTCGGCTGGGGCGGCTGGTCGTCCGTTGGGAGGTGGATTGTAGTGTGGTGGTTGCCACCACATCGTCGGCACCTGGCGTCGCTGGTACAATCCTTCGTCCGATGCACCATTGACAGGCAATTGCCACAGTATCCCGCCCGGATAACCTCCTGTAGTCGGTGTAAGGGTGCCATCCCGTGATACCGGTCACATGCCCGGAGGGGGTGGCTTTCACCGCAGAGGGGGCATGGTTTTGGGTACCGGGCGGCCATACGTGCGGCGCGGAGACGAAGGGATGCATGGCGAGTCATGCTGCAGAAGACCGAAGAAAAAAAGAAAGAAAAAATAGGTTTGAATTATGCATATGGTTGCCCATATACATACGTGGGAGGAGGGTGGCGAATAGCCGAAGTGAAGACATAAGGATGAACTTGAGGTTACTTATTGTTTAATTGGAACAAGAGATCCTGCTGTCTGGTCCTATATCAAACGTTATCCGAACGTTTTCCCGTCTCTTGTGGCAATTACGTCCGGCGACACGTTGCTGCCTTCCCTTGTGGCAATTAAGCCCGGCAACGCGTTGCTACCGACTGGTTGCCGCTTTACATAATTAAACCCATCTGAGGAACCCTGTGTGTTTCATTTCCTTTTTTTTTGTTTATGTCGTTCACTTGTCCGCTAGCCGGCGCAAGTGACACTAGTGCTGCGCAGAAGCAAGCTTTTTTGCTAGTGCTGCGCATAAGAACGCGTTTTCGGTACTCGATGCTGGTAGAGAGTGGTTGAGTGGCGGTTTTATTTTTATTTTTTTTTTTTGTTGTTTTGTGGGCAAAACAGTCCTGCCCCCCGAAAAAAAAGAATATTAAATAATTTAAATGAAGAAAACGCAAAAGTGTGTTTTTTTTCCTAAAATATTATTTATTTTTTTTTTTTTTTTTTTGAAGGGGATTTAAAACAACTTTGTTTTATTTTCTCCATATTGTTTATTCCTCGGTGATTTTGGCCGACCGAGTGAGAAAAGTGATTTTCTACCTTGTATCTAATGCTACGGTATGCGGTACCGACTTTTGGTACATCGGGTTTTCGGTACCCGATAGTTATGCCAGAATTACATCACTAATGTAATATCCGAAAATCATGCATCACTAATTGGTTGGGTTTGTACAAATTTATATGTACATATTATTTGCGAGTGAATGAATGCAAACGGGAATGTGGGACTGAACCACACATCCATTGTTCTTTTTTCATTCATTTATTTCCGGTTGGCACGCGTGGATTAGCAGCACTCAATTCGAGAAGGTAAGTAAAAAACCAAATTTTACTTGTACAAATGTATCCCTAACTTATCTCAACCTTTTCAGGTGGTGCTGCAGGTATGGATTCATAAATCAGGTGGTTCATGGGGTGGACCTGGACATGGTGAGTATGTTTTTTTTGCGATGCTCGAGATTTGTAGCGTTTCGGCAGCAGCGCAAAAACCTTATTGTAAGTCGCAAATGCAGTTCCGGCCGCACCTGCTATGTGACTTATTTTCTGATACGTGCATTTTCCTCATATTCATGGCCTTTCTTTTATAGTTACATTATCTTACTGGAAAGGCACAACCGTACAAAACACTGCGACACGCCGGTCGTGCGCAAATATGTATGCGAACAATGTGGTGCCACTTTCAATCAAACAGCCAATTTAAGGTACCATCGCCGCACTAAGCATCCCACGGAAGCACAACAAGCCGAAAAAGCAATGAACGATCAGATAAAGGAACGCTTTGAATGTGAAGTTTGTAAGAAACTTTTCCATTCACGTTACACACTCAACTCTCATAACTTACAATTCCATCTCAAAGAAATGAACTTTGAATGTAATGTGTGTGGTAAAAAAGTGGCTAAAAAATTCATGCTTGACCAACATATGCTTGTACATTCAACAAATAGAATACCATGCGATGTGTGTGGACGTGAGTTTGTACGCAAATTTGAATTGGATAAGCACATAAAGGCTGTGCATATGAAGTTGAAACCCTTCGAATGTCAGTATTGTCATGAAAGTTTGCAATACGTAAAACCCTTAAACATCACGAGTACACACATACTGGAGAAAAGCCCTATGGATGTGATATATGTGGAACAGCATATAGACAACAATCTTGTTTGAAGAATCATCGTAAAACACATGGCATACAAGGTGGCGTTGGTAAAGGTAGTAATGTACAGACTACAAATTTTACGACACCAACGCCAACCCCACCAACAACAACAACAAATGCGGACTTTTCAAACACTGTAGTAGTGAGCACCATCAGCGAGAGCATTAGTAATTCCATCAGCGATAGCATCACCAATACCATCAGCGATTCCATCAGTAATAACATGAGCGATAGCATTACTAATACCATAAATTAAGTTGTACTGGTGAAATTCTAAACCTTGTCACTTTTGGTAGTTAATTATTAGTTCACAGCTCGTTTGCTAAACAAAAAGTAAACCATCACATACAATTGATCCCTTTTTGAACTTTTGCATTTGGGAGCATTTGCAGCAGCTTCCCTTGGACAGGTACATCGTGCTACATTGAAAAGTGGCTATCAAAATTCAATATCCTGGCAAGGCGCAAAGTATTGAAAGTGATATCGATAATTTAGTGGGCATGCTTAAAGTATGGGACGTTTTTTCACAAGGTTTCTTTATTGATAATGTGGTCAAGGTGGAGAAACATGAACTTAAGCTGAATATACGGGTAAGTTTACGCAAAAGATTGCACCCTATCCAGAATACTATGTCCTTTAGTCATTAAAGAATTGACCACCAGTAGTGTACTAACATCGGAATTGGTGGCAGGAGTGCCGTTGGCTAAGTGTTTCGATTTAAGCTACGAACATCATTACCTCATTCAACTTCTGATTCTGAAAGTTGCTTGAAAAATTGCATGCAACAAAGTTGGTGGTCAACCGACTTTGATCAACTCAACATTCTATTTTATTTTGATTACGACCATCATGAAATAAGAAAGGTGACAGCAAATCAAGCTCCCAATGAATTGGGAGTTATTTCATAATGAAATAAGTCCCAACTTGTATGGAAAATAGTTGGGAGTTATTTCATTTTTTTGTTGGGAGTTATTTCATTTGGGACTTATTTCACTGCACCCTTTCAATTTATGTAGTGTGTAGAGGAAAATCAAGAAGATCGGGTAAATATAACATATAGCCCCATACAACCGGTTGTTCCGATATAAGGTTTTTTTGGCCAATACTTCCGCATTTAAAAAGTTAGGAACGTAAAATATTGCACCTTTAGTACTTTCTACATATGTAATGTGTATGGTGTAAGTCAGTACAATTGAACACGTATAATATATAGCCTCCATACAATCGATTGTTCCGATAACTCGAATCCTATTATTTTGTAAGTTTTTTTAAATTATAACAAAGATGTGTAATGTGTATAGTAAATATAATTAAATTGACACAGGCTGTACTGAGGATCGAACAGTGAAAATCGTGACGCTTATTTATGAAAGGTATATAGCCTTCGGCACAGCCGAAGACAGCTTTCCTTACTTGTTTATGTTGCTTTTACTCGACTACGTTATCATAGTATGATAACATTTTCGCGATCATGTGTATGTGTGTCAACGAGTACACCATTTCAAGTAGGATTTTAGAAAATGTCAAGTGGATTTTAGAATGCGTCAATTGGATTTCAGAATAGTCAATTGGATTTTAGAAAGCGTCAGTTGGAGTTTAGTATAGTCAATCGGAAATTAGAAAGAGTCTATTGAATTTTAGAAACAGTTAATTGGATTTTAAAAAGCGCCAATTGGATTCTAGAAAACGTAAATTGGATTTTAGAAAACTGGAAATTGTTCAGTTGGACTTTAGAAAGTGTCAATTGGATTTTAGAATTGTTAATTGGATTTTAGAAAGCGTCATTTGGATTCTAGAACAGTCAATGGGATTTTAGAAAGCGTCAGTGGATTTTAGAAAACGTAAATTGGATTTTTGAAAACTGGAAATTGTTCAGTTGGACTTTAGAAAGTGTCAATTGGGTTTTAGAAAGCGTGAATTGGATTTTGGGAAGCGTCAATTGGATTTTAGAAAACGTAAAATGGATTTTAGAAAGCATGAATTGTATTTAAGAATAGTCAATTGGAAATTAGAAAGCGTCAATTGGATTTTAGAAAACGTAATTTGGATTTCGGAAAGCGTAAATTGGATTTAAGAAAATTTGTACTGCACAATTTGAATCTGATATATACTTTACAATAAACTTCAATTTGTTTTGCCGGCATACCCGGGGCGGTCAAGGGTCGGCAGACGTGCTGTGCAGCAGCTTCCTGCAGCCAGAGGGCCAAACGTCCCCTTGATAGGAGCAATCGCAGCATCAGGGATTGTGACTGTTGACAGACAACGAGGCTCATTTAATTCATCTGCTTGCGGTTTATGGGCACATAATATGTTGGACGCGTGGGAGCAACAGGGAAATAGCCTTAGCGACTTGGTAGTTGTATGCGACAACGCGCCATACCATGCCCTATGCTAAAGCCCATCGAAATTATTTGGGCAAAAGTGAAGATCTACGTGAAAAGCCAAATGGAAGTTCCCATTACAGTAGGCTCCGGAGTACGCGAGCAAAGATTACAGTACGTTGAAACACTTATAGACGCTGCTAATGCAACGATAAATGGAGGAGATTGCGCCAGGGCAGTGCACCACAGCTCCACTTTTTACGCTGCTGCAATGGCAAGAGAGGACATGCCGGTCGGTGAATGAACATTTATTTTTTTTACATGATCTGTTAGTATACTTTTTCTTATAACTCTTACTTATTTAAAATAACCGTATTAACCATCTATTATGACTCGTTCCTAAACTATGTAATTTAACCTATTCATATTCACATTTCAAATGTATGTACATTTACATAGATAAGTATTCTTTAATAATGCTATTGCTTGTTCATTACCATGTTGTTGCTATTATATGTATGTATACGTAGCGTGTGCATAAATAAAAATTTACTATTTTCAAAATACAATTGACGCTTTCCAAAATCCAAATTACGTTTTCTAATTTACAATTGCCCCTTTCTATGTAGAATCCAATTGACGCTTTCTAAATTTCAATTGACTATTCTAAAATACAAGTGGCACTTTCTAAAGTTCAGTTTACAATATCTATGTAAAATCCAATTGTCGCTTTCCAAAATCCAATTGACAATTCTAAAATACAATTAACACTTTCTTAAGTCCAACTGAACAATTTCCAGTTTTCTAAAATCCAATTTACGTTTTCTAAAATCCAATTAACACTTTCTAATTTCCAATTGACTATTCTAAAATCCAAATGACGCTTTCTAAAATCCAATTGATAATTCCAAATTCCAATTGAAGCTGTCCAAAATCCAATTAACAATTCTAAATTCCAATTGACACTTTCTAAAGTCCAACTGAACAGTTTCCAGTTTTCTAAAATCCAATTTACGTTTTCTAGAATCCAATTAACACTTTATAATTTCCAATTGACTATTCTAAAATCCAAATGACGCTTTCTAAAATCCAATTGATAATTCCAAATTCCAATTGACGCTTTCCGAAATCCAATTAACAATTCTAAATTCCAATTGACACTTTCTAAAGTCCAACTGAACAGTTTCCAGTTTTCTAAAATCCAATTTACGTTTTCTAGAATCCAATTAACACTTTATAATTTCCAATTGACTATTCTAAAATCCAATTTACACCTTCTAAAATCCAATTGACAGTTCTAAAATCCAATTAACGCTTTCTGAAATCCAATTAACAATTCTAAAATCCAATTAACGCTTTCTGAAATCCAACTTGAAATGGTGTAGTTTTTTTTTTGTTTTTTTTTTTAGGTAACTATTTCGGTTTTCTTTTGGGTCTGTTTTATGGCCATTTATTTGTGATTTTTTTGTTTTCACTTTATATATTCTGTATGGTATGTACATCTATACCATATGGCAATAAATGTAACACTGGCTAATTGCAAAATTTTTTATTTTTTTGTTTTGGAATTTATGTTTTACCATAAACCATACCCATAATATATATATATAGATTTTTTTTTTTTTAATTTTCAAATATTTCAAAAATTTGTAGTTTTCTCTTTTTTGTAACGTTTGGTACCATTTAAACCCTTATTACAAATTCTATCCCGTTTAACTTATTTCGGAATCTTTCTGTTTTTAAATTTTTTTATTTTTTTGTCTTGCACTAAATTTCCTATATTTTTTTTTTGTTAAACTTAGTACTTTGAAACTTAAAAAATATTATTTTAAAAGTGTGAACATTTAGCGGTATGGAAATTTCCCTAGGCAAGGCAGAAACCACTTGCACTATTTTTTGGTTTTTTTTTTCTTCCCTTTTTGGTTTTTTATGGATTGGTTTTTTTAATAATTAGATTTACAAATTTTTGAATTCAAATTCAACATTTTTTTCTTTTTTAAAAAATGTTTGTTGTTTTTTCACTGCCACGACACCACGCACAATAGCACACGTATCACATCACGACGTTTCCTTGGTTAAAGTTGCCTGGTGACTGAATATGCAGCATGCTGGTTTGGGGGTTGAGAGAGCATTGGCGTGGGAGGAAAATTCTCGCCTTTTGGGTCTTATTGTTTGCCATATACTAGTTGATAGGAAAATGAAAATGTTTTTGAGCAATAATTATAGAACAGGAACAGGATTGAAAGAGTTAGGCGATTTACCGTTTGCAGGTTTTTTTTGCACGTAGGCAAGAAGAAGAAGAATATAGAAAAATTAGGTACAACTCAGTTATATTTTGTTTTTTCTCTATTTTTGTTTATGGGGAATTTAGGTCGAAGATATGACCAAGAATAAATGGAGAATGATAAAAAAATTGCAAAAGGTAAATGAGGGGTATTAAGACACCAATGGTGTCACTTAAAAATTTGGATAACTTTCGATTTAGGTACTAACATGATGATATAGGTGGGTATGATCGAAGACATCCGATCGGGTCCGTGGTTCAAAAAGAAAGGAAGTCTTTTCGTTTTTGAACGAAGGCATAGACCGACAAAATGATCGGCTGCCATTGGAAAAGGTTGGCAAAACTGTTTGCTGATAAAAGGTAAGTACTTCCAAGTTTTATTTCTAGCGCCCAAAATCGCATGCGAGAAAAAAAGGTCAACTTGTAGTCGTTACGGCCGTAAGAGTTTAATTTGGAAACTAAGATATTTGAAAGTTAAAATAAAAAGAAAGGGGTCTGGGGCATGCTACAAAACCGGACAACCTCGGGATAATCTCTATTACAGGAGGTTGGATGGAATTTCGAAATTTATTGCCGTATGTCTTTTGTATGGAAGGTTCCAACGGGGCGTCCTTGCAAGTCCTCAAGTTTATAATAATGGTTCCCTAACTTCTCCGTCACTCGGGCTTTCAAAAATTTTTGGCTGAACTTCGAATTGATGTTTTTCGAAAAATCGCTTTGAGCAAAATTTCGTCGAAATACTTCTTGCCCTGGTTGAAATGTCACCTGTCTTGGCCGTAGATTATATTGCTTAGCATTCCTTTCATAAGCTTTTTTCATGCTAACTTGTATATCACTTCTTAAAAGCACCTTTTTGTCCGTCGAAGCTATAGGAGAGTTAACTTCTTCCAGCATACCTAAGCCTCGTAATAAGCCATATTGGGACGCGTGTGTTACCATGTGAAATCCAAATAAAGTTTCATAGGGGGTTCGGTGTGTTTATTTATGAACTGAGTTTCTAAGAGCACAAGAAATGCTGCTTAAATGTTCGTCCCACATTTTGTGGTCGTTCTTAATGTATGCACGTATTCCGGCAATCAACGAACAAACATGATTTATTCCGTACGATGTTAAAAAAGCATTAAAGTCTTTAAACTTAAACTGAGTCCCATTATCACTTATTAGAGTTTCAGGTACACCGAAAGAATGAAATATTTATTTAACTCACCTTTGCCCGAGGAAACTATAGGAGTAGCGCCTACTCACTCATTATGCCTTTCCATAAAATAAGCCAAACCCATTTCATTTCATTGTGTTCAATATTGGAATGACAAAATATCTTTAATGCAAAAATGGTTTACTTTAAAAATAGTTTTACATGTATGTGACTATATAGTTTTATATAAAAAAAAAATCAATAACAAATTTGTGTTTGTACATTTCTTTTTTTGAAATCTTAGATTTTTTTTCTTTAAGAAATGTTATATTTTTTCAGAAAACTTAGTGAAGAAAAAATTTCAGGGGATAGGGTTAATCGTAACTAATTCACCCGGCCGTATTATGTTTTTATTAAATTATATGTTTTGACGCACTTACTTTAGCTGATTACCCAAAGAAATATGCTTACGCATTAAAAAATGTCATGCGACCTAAATTATAACTCGCAACATAATAAGGTAGATACAAACGCAATGCAAGAAATTGTTATGTTTCCATCTGATTTTCTGAGTTTGTCATTTGAACGTGATGAGAGATCACCACGATTCGCAAAAAAATTCGAATACTCTCGCTTACGTACCAAATGATAACTCAGTACAGATAACGATAAAGCAACATAAACCGTAAAGAAAGGAGAGCACTTACCGATCCACAGCAACACGTTGAAAGGCCTTTTGTCGTTGTAGAGCAGGTACAGCTGCTGCAAAGTTTTAATGTTGGTTTTTTTATACCTTTCATGAACATGAAATGGTATTATAACTTTGGTCCGATGTTTGTAAATATGAGAAGAAGAAGAGATAGACCCATCAATAAGTATACCGAAATGATCAGGATGACGAGATGAGTTGATTTAGCCATGTCCGTCTGTCCGTCTGTCTGTTTGAACGCAAACTAGTCCCTCAATTTTTGAGATAACTGGCTGAAATTTTGTATGTGGCCACCATTTTATAATATAGGAATCATTTGTCGGAACTGACATGATCGGACCAGTATAACATATAGCCCCCATACAACCGATTGTTCAGATATAAGGTTTTTTGACCAAAACTTCTGCAATTAAAAAGTTAGGAACGTAAAATTTTGCAACTCGAGTACTTTCTATTTATGTAGTGTATATAGTGAAAATCAACAAGATCGGGCAAATGTAACATATAGCCCCCATACAACCGATTGTTCAGATATAAGGTTTTTTGGCCAAAACTTCTGCAATTAAAAAGTTAGGAACATAAAATTTTGCAACTTGAGTACTTTCAATTTATGTAGTGTGTAGAGGAAAATCAAGAAGATCGGGTAAATATAACATATAGCCCCATACAACCGGTTGTTCCGATATAAGGTTTTTTTGACCAATACTTCCGCATTTAAAAAGTTAGGAACGTAAAATATTGCACCTTTAGTACTTTCTACATATGTAATGTGTATGGTGTAAGTCAGTACAATTGAACACGTATAATATATAGCCTCCATACAATCGATTGTTCCGATAACTCGGATCCTATTATTTTGTAAGTTTTTTTAAATTATAACAAAGATGTGTAATGTGAGTAGTAAATATAATTAAATTGACACAGGCTGTACTGGGGATCGAACAGTGAAAATCGTGACGCTTATTCATGAAAGGTATATAGCCTTCGGCACAGCCGAAGACAGCTTTCCTTACTTGTTTATGTTGCTTTTACTCGACTACGTTATCATAGTATGATAACATTTTCGCGATCATGTGTATGTGTGTCAACGAGTACACCATTTCAAGTTGGATTTTAGAAAATGTCAAGTGGATTTTAGAATGCGTCAATTGGATTTCAGAATAGTCAATTGGATTTTAGAAAGCGTCAGTTGGAGTTTAGTATAGTCAATCGGAATTTAGAAAGAGTCTATTGAATTTTAGAAACAGTTAATTGGATTTTAAAAAGCGCCAATTGGATTCTAGAAAACGTAAATTGGATTTTAGAAAACTGGAAATTGTTCAGTTGGACTTTAGAAAGTGTCAATTGGATTTTAGAATTGTTATTAGATTTTGGAAAGCGTCAATTGGAATTTAGAATTGTCAATTGGATTTTAGAAAGCGTCATTTGGATTCTAGAACAGTCAATTTGATTTTAGAAAGCTTCAGTGGATTTTAGAAAACGTAAATTGAATGTTAGAAAACTGGAAATTGTTCAGTAGGACTTTAGAAAGTGTCAATTGGGTTTTAGAAAGCGTGAATTGGATTTTGGGAAGCGTCAATTGGATTTTAGAAACGATTTCGGAAAGCATAAATTGGATTTAAGAAAATTTGTACTGCACAATTTGAATCTGATATATACTTTGCAATAAATTTCAATTTGTTTTGCCGGCATACCCGGGGCGGTCAAGGGTCGGCAAACGTGCTGTGCAGCAGCTTCCTGCAGCCAGAGGGCCAAACGTCCCCTTGATAGGAGCAATCGCAGCATCAGGGATTGTGACTGTTGACAGACAACGAGGCTCATTTAATTCATCTGCTTGCGGTCAATGGGCACATAATATGTTGGACGCGTGGGAGCAACAGGGAAATAGCCTTAGCGACTTGGTAGTTGTATGCGACAACGCGCTATACCATGCCCTATGCTAAAGCCCATCGAAATTATTTGGGCAAAAGTGAAGATCTACGTGAAAAGCCAAATGGAAGTTCCCATTACAGTAGGCTCCGGAGTACGCGAGCAAAGATTACAGTACGTTGAAACACTTATAGACGCTGCTAATGCAACGATAACTGGAGGAGATTGCGCCAGGGCAGTGCACCACAGCTCCACTTTTTACGCTGCTGCAATGGCAAGAGAGGACATGCCGGTCGGTGAATGAACATTTATTTTTTTTACATGAGCTGTTAGTATACTTTTTCTTATAACTCTTACTTATTTAAAATAACCGTATTAACCATCTATTATAACTCGTTCCTAAACTATGTAATTAACCTATGCATATTCACATTTCAAATATATGTACATTTACATAGATAAGTATTCTTTAATAATGCTATTGCTTGTTCATTACCATGTTGTTGATATTATATGTATGTATACGTAGCGTGTGCATTAATAAAAATTTCTAATCTAATCTTGGCTTGCGTCATAATGACGCTTAACCGCCTAGGCGATTTTGGCCGTTTCGAATCAAAGCACGCCAGTCATTCCTTTTTAGCGATAACTGACGCCAATTGGAAACCCCAAGGGAGTACAAGTCATCCTCCACCTGTTGTTTCCATCTCAGTCGAGGCCTCCCCCTTCCTCTGCTGCCGAATTCGGGTGTCGATATTAAAACTTTCTGTGCTGGAGCTTCTTTTTCCATTCGCATAACATGACCCAGCCAGCGGAGCCTTTGGGCTTTAATCCGCTGAACTATGGTCAGGTCTGCGTAAAGCTCGTACAGCTCATCGTTGAATTTCCTTCGATACTCGCCGTTGGCATCACGGGAAGGACCATAAATCTTCCGGAGAACTTTTCTCTCAAATACTCGAGAGACTTTACTTCTCAATTGCCTACTCAGTCCAAAGTAGCACTTGTTGGCAAGAGTGATTCTCCGTTGGATTTCTAGACTGATATTATTTTCGGTGTTTATGCTGGTTCCCAAATAGACGAAATCTCTCGCCGTTTCAAACTTGTAGCCATCAACGGTGCCAAGGCGCAGGTGCGCCGATTCTTTCTTTGATGACAGTAGGTACTTCGTCTTGTCCTCGTTCACCGCAAGACCCACTTTTTTCGCTTCTTTATCCAGCCCAGAGAAGGCAGCACTTACGGCGCGGTTGTTAAGGCCAATGATATCAATATCATCGGCATACGCCAGCAATTGTACGCTCTTGTAGAAGATTGTGCCATTGCGGTTTAGCTCTGCTGCTCGAATTATCTTCACCAGCATCAGGTTGAAGAAATCGCACGAAAGGGAGTCGCCCTGTCTGAAGCCTCGTTTGGTTTCAAATGGCTCAAAGAGGTCCTTCCCGATTCTGACGAAGCTGTTGGTATTGCTCAGCGTCATTTGGCAAAGCCGTATAAGCTTTGCAGGGAAGTCAAACTCAGACATGGCGGTATACAGGCAACTCCTTTTTGCGCTGTCAAAAGCGGCTTTAAAATCGACAAAGAGGTGGTGTGCATCGATCCTTTTATCATGGGTCTTCTCCAGGATTTGGCGTATCGTGAAAATCTGGTCGATGGTAGACTTACCAGGTCTAAAGCCACACTGATAAGGTCCAATCAGTTTGTTCACGATGGGCTTCAGTCTTTCACACAATACGCTAGAAAGAACCTTATATGCGATATTAAGAAGACTGATTCCGCGGTAGTTGGTGGGGTTAGCGGGATCGCCTTTCTTGTGGATTGGGCAGAGCACACTTAAATTCCAATCTGGAGGCATGCACTCGTCTGACCATATTCTGCATAAGAGCTGATGCATGCTTTTTACCAGCTCTTCGCCTCCGTGTTTGAACAGCTCGGCGGGTAGTCCGTCTTTTCCAGACGCTTTGTTGTTTTTGAGCCGGGATATAGCTATCCTCACTTCTTCATAGTCAGGTGGTGGGACGACCTTTCCATCGTCAGGGATTGGGGTATCGGGTTCAACGTCTCCCTCGCAGTTTAGCAGTGAGGTGAAGTGCTCCCTCCATAATTTAAGTACACTCTGGACGTCGGTTACCAGGTCGCCATTATTGTCCTTATAGGAACTTGCCCCGGTCTTTAAACCTTCCGTCATCCGCCGGATCTTTTCATAGAATTTTCGGGCATCGTTCCTGTCAGCCAGCGTCTCAAGCTCCTCACACTCACGCTTTCGGCCTCACGTTTCTTTTTTCTGAAAAGGCGTCTCTCTTCCTTCTTCGCCTCACGATAGCGTTGCCATACACTGCGGGTTGCGCCCGTTCGCAACGTCTCCCTGTATGCAGCGTCCTTTTTTTCCGAGGCTGTGGTGCATTCCTCATCGTACCAGTTGTTCTTGCGGGATCGCCGAAACCCTATAGTGGCTTCAGCGGCGGTACGTAATGAGTGAGAGATATGCTTCCATTGCTCGGTTACATCGTTAGTTCGAGGATTGCTCTCCGATAGCAGGTGTGAGAGTCGAGTGGAGAAATTATCAGCTGTCTGTGTCACGCGCAGCTTCTCGACGTCAAACTTTCCTTCCGTTACTGTGCGTACTTTCTTCGCTGCACAGAGGCGTGTGCGTATCTTGGCTGGAACAAGATAATGATCCGAGTCGATATTGGGACCGCGTAGGGTACGCACGTCTAGAACTGTGGAGCTGTGTCTGCCGTCGATCATGACATGATCAATCTGGTTTCTTGTTCTTTGATCAGGGGACAGCCAGGTAGCTTGGTGTATTCGCTTATGCTGGAACCTGGTACTACTGATGACCATATTGCGGGAAGCGGCGAAGTCAATCAACCTAGTGCCGTTCGGGGATGTTACATCGTGGTGACTGAATTTTCCAACTGTAGGACCAAAGACTCCTTCCTTGCCCACCTTGGCACGATTTTGATATCATGCAGGGGGCAGCGATCATAGGTTTGTTCAAGTTTATCGTAGAAGGAGTCCTTCTCTGAGTCGTCCGTCTCCTCAGTCGGCGCATAGGCGCAGATAAATGTTATGTTGAAAAACCTCGCCTTGATGCGGATCGCAGCGAGGCGCTCGTCCACAGGAGTGAACGCTAGTACTTGGCGGCGAAGTCTCTTTCCCACCACAAATCCTACACCACGCGCTTTGCCGCGTGTCTGGCCGCTGTAGTATACGTCACAAGGACCGATGGCCGTCTTTCCTTGCCCCGTCCATCGCATTTCCTGCAGGGCGGTGATGTCAGCCTTTGCGCTCGCGAGGACATCAACCAGTCGGGCAGCGGTACGCTCCCTAGAAAGGGTCCGGACATTCCACGTACATGCCCTAATATCCTTCTCATTGTCCTTACTTCGTTTTGCCGGGTCGTCAACATTAAAGGGGGTTCTCATCCGAGGCTTTTTCGATTTTTTCATTGGACTAGATTTTTTACGTGGCGGGTCCCAAACCCAGCGCACAACCCGTTTCGGGGTTTTGAAAATATTTTTACACATTTATATAGCGAGCCGCTTGCTTCAAGACAGACGCCCGCTTGCAGCCGCACCTCATGGTGAACAGACGCTGCGCAAAAGACCTCGGTGAGCCCTTAAACCAAGTATGTCAGAGTGGCCCCACCGAGGCTCCCTCTCTTTCTGCCGCGAGCCTAGAATAGCTCACGTTGCCCAGAGTGTACGAACGAGGACTATTACTACTATTTTCAAAATACAATTGACGCTTTCCAAAATCCAATTTACGTTTTCTAATTTACAATTGCCCCTTTCTATGTAGAGTCCAATTGACACTTTTTAAATTTCAATTGACTATTCTAAAATACAAGTGGCACTTTCTAAAGTTCAGTTTACAATATCTAAAATCCAATTGTCGCTTTCCAAAATCCAATTGACAATTCTAAAATACAATTAACACTTTCTTAAGTCCAACTGAACAATTTCCAGTTTTCTAAAATCCAATTTACGTTTTCTAAAATCCAATTAACACTTTCTAATTTCCAATTGACTATTCTAAAATCCAAATGACGCTTTCTAAAATCCAATTGATAATTCCAAATTCCAATTGACGCTTTCCAAAATCCAATTAACAATTCTAAATTCCAATTGACACTTTCTAAAGTCCAACTGAACAGTTCCCAGTTTTCTAAAATCCAATTTACGTTTTCTAGAATACAATTAACACTTTATAATTTCCAATTGACTATTCTAAAATCCAATTTACACCTTCTAAAATCCAATTGACAGTTCTAAAATCCAATTAACGCTTTCTGAAATCCAATTAACAATTCTAAAATCCAATGAACGCTTTCTGAAATCCAACTTGAAATGGTGTAGTTTTTTTTTTTTTGTTTTTTTTTTTTAGGTAACTATTTCGGTTTTCTTTTGGGTTTGTTTTATGGCCATTTATTTGTGATTTTTTTGTTTTCACTTTATATATTCTGTATGGTATGTACATCTACACCATATGGCAATAAATGTAACACTGGCTAATTGCACAATTTTTTATTTTTTTGTTTTGGAATTTATGTTTTACGGTATATATATGTACCTTTAGGCATCTAAATCATACCCATAATGTATATATTTAGATTTATTTTTTTTTTTTAATTTTCAAATATTTCAAAAATTTGTAGTTTTCTCTTTTTTGTAACGTTTGGTACCATTTTAAACCTTATTACAAATTGTATCCCGTTTCACTTATTTCGGAATCTTTCTGTTTTTAAATTTTTTTATTTTTTTGTCTTGCACTAAATTTCCTATATTTTTTTTTTTTGTTAAACTTAGTACTTTGAAACTTAAAAAATATTATTTTAAAAGTGTGAACATTTAGCGGTATGGAAATTTCCCTAGGCAAGGCAGAAACCACTTGCACTATTTTTTGGTTTTTTTTTCTTCCCTTTTTGGTTTTTTATGGATTGGTTTTTTTAATAATTAGATTTACAAATTTTTGAATTCAAATTCAACATTTTTTTCTTTGCAAAAGGTAAATGAGGGGTATTAAGACACCAATGGTCACTTAAAAATTTGGATAACTTTCGATTTAGGTACTTACATGATGATATAGGTGGGTATGATCGAAGACATCCGGTCAGGTCCGTGGTTCAAAAAAAAGGAAGTCTTTTCGTTTTTGAACGAAGGCATAGACCGACAAAGTGATCGGCTGCCATTGGAAAAGGTTGGCAAAACTGTTTGCTGACAAATTACGACGCTGAAATATTACGACGCGCTGCTACAGGCTGAGAAGTGCGGAAAATTTGGGAGCGTCGATAGTTTTAGTCTGCCAACAGATTTTCTCTCATTTGGCAAAGTTTACGCAAATGTGCAACAGATCGAACGCTAACATAAAGCAATTCGTGACATAATTCCGGTTTAAGATTTCTTGTTAAAATTTCTATAAATTCATCCTCATCAATTGGTACTGTAAGGCGATCACACATAACACAAATGGCGTCGTAGAATGTCTCGAAAGACTCGCCGGGCTTCTGTTTGCGACTGCGTATTTCAAAGTTAAAACGATAATTTTTAAATTGATATTTAAGTGCCGCACAGAAACCTTGCCATTCTACAACTTCGGTTTGCTTGTGGTATCGCCAATACCAATCGCGCGCTCATCCGTCAAGGAGCATGTGAATATTTTTGCAAAGCAAAGAAAAGTCGTTATTTAAATGAGTTTGATTAAGGGAGCTGATCCGATAAATAAATTCATCGACCGTTAACCCATCTGCGGAACCATCATACTTCACATTTCAATTCTGGTAATGGTTATAGTTTTATCCGGTCGGAAGTGAGAAAAAGTTTGGGGATTGAAATTTAGATCATTAACGGATCGTCTTTGAGAGTTAGGGGGTTGACTAAATGCAGTATTTTGGGCTATATTGGCATTTAATTGTGAAAGCAAACGTGAAACACTTTCTTCGACCATTTGAGATACCCGCCCATAATCAACGGATGTAACTACAGGTGGCTGTTGAATACCCGCTTGATGACTTGCGTCAAGTTCGCCTACGTCGATCAAAGGCATGGTTTCATTTTGTGGTAAGAACTGATGTTGGTGATTGTCTGCGCTCATCTCCCTAAATGAAGCTGAAAGATTTTTCCGTGAGTTGGTGTAGCTTCTCGTTCCGGGTCAACGACCCTGACCTCGACGTGTTTGCTGGCGATTTCCAAAATTACCAAATATTTTTGTGATTTTGATTGGCACACAGTCTTTAAGATGACACAGTCTGCGACAACAAGGACATTCATGTTGTTCATGTAACCAAGTGTCGATGCATTGCTTGTGAAATACGTGATTACATGGGGTTATTAGGCAATCTTGCTTAGTCTGCATTACTTGCTGACAAATGGCACAGGGACAATCGTCGGAAACGGCCGACAATTGCGGAATATTTTCTGTACTGTTTTGTAGTGGCACTGTAACTTGAATTACAAACAAAATAGTCGGAAAAAAAAAAAAAAATTTGTTTTTTAAATTATAACGAACGTTTCCTCGTAACTGGCTTTTGGTAATAAAAGATATGATGCTGTTCAGTAGGCTTTGTTGAGATAGGGAAAATACAAATTTGACTATTTCGAACTAAGCTCAGAAACAACTGCAAAAAAAAACTAACGCAAACCCTTGGAAATCGGACAGAGCTTTGCTCGGTAAAACCTCTAAGATCTGTAATCCAGGCTTCCAAGTAAACCAAAAAAATTTTGGAAATAAACCAATACTGATAATTACACTGTGCAACGCTATTCTACGTAATAGATGAAAGTTTATTTGGTATCACAGTGCTATCAAACCGAAGTGTTTAGAACTAAAAAAAAATGTATATAGCAAAAATGAAGTGTTGCATTCAGCGGTGGACATCGATGGGTTTCGAACCAAAAATGCCAAAAAATCCAGATGAATACCTTCAACAAATTAATAAAATCTGAGATGCGCAGTTACGTCCAAAAAAATGAAAACTAATTCATTGTGTTCAATAATGGTATGACAAAATATCTTTAATGCAAAAATGGTTTACTTTAAAAATAGTTTTACATGTATGTGACTATATAGTTTTATATAAAAAAAAATCAATAACAAATTTGTGTTTGTACATTTCTTTTTTTGAAATCTTAGATTTTTTTTTTTTTTTTAAGAAATGTTATATTTTTTCAGAAAACTTAGTGAAAAAAAAATTTCAAATTTCGTAACTAATTCACCCGGCCGTATTATGTGTTTATTAAATTATATGTTTTGACGTATTTACTTTAGCTGATTACCCAAAGAAATATGCTTACGCATTAAAAAATGTCATGCGACCTAAATTATAACTCGCAACATAATAAGGTAGATACAAACGCAATGCAAGAAATTGTTATGTTTACATCTGATTTTCTGAGTTTGTCATTTGAACGTGATGAGAGATCACCACGATTCGCAAAAAAGGCCTTTCGCTGGTCGTTGTAGAGCAGGTACAGCTGCTGCAAAGTTTTAATGATGGTTTTTTTTTATGTTGCTTTTACTCGACTACGTTATCATAGTATGATAACATTTTCGCGATCATGTGTATGTGTGTCAACGACTAGTTTTTTTTTTTTTTGTAGTTAACAATGGGTTTGTTTTATGGCCATTTATTTCTGATTTTTTTGTTTTCACTTTATATATTCTGTATGGTATGTATATTTTTATGTACATCTATACCATATGGCAATAAATGTAACACTGGCTAATTGCAAAATTTTTTATTTTTTTGTTTTGGAATTTATGTTTTACGGTATATATATGTACCTTTAGGCATCTTAACCATACCCATAATATATATATATAGATTTTTTATTTTTTTTTTATTTTCAAATATTTCAAAAATTTGTAGTTTTCTCTTTTTTGTAATATTTGGTACCATTTTAACCCTTATTACAAATTGTATCCCGGTTCACTTCTTTCGAAATCTTTCTGTTTTTAAATTTTATTATTTTTTTGTCTTGCACTAAATTTCCTATATTTTTTTTTTGTTAAACTTAGTACTTTGAAACTTAAAAAATATTATTTTAAAAGTTGGAACATTTAGCGGCATGGAAATTTCCCTAGGCAAGGCAGAAACCACTTGCACTATTTTTGTTTTTTTTATTTTTTCTTCCCTTTTTGGTTTTTTATAGATTTTGTTTTTTAATAATTAGATTTACAAATTTTTGAATTCAAATTCAATATTTTTTTTTTTTAAATGTTTGTTGTTTTTTCACTGCCACGACACCACGCACAATAGCACACGTATCACATCACGACGTTTCCTTGGTTAAAGTTGCCTGGTGACTGAATATGCAGCATTCTGGTTTGGGGGTTGAGAGAGCATTGGCGTGGGAGGAAAATTCTCGCCTTTTGGGTCTTATTGTTTGCCATATACTAGTGGATAGGAAAATGAAAATGTTTTTGAGTAATAATTATAGAACAGGAACAGGATTGAAAGAGTTAGGTGATTTACCTTTTGCAGGTTTTTTTTTTTGCACGTAGGCAATAAGAAGAAGAATATAGAAAAATTAGGTACAACTCAGTTTTATTTTGTTTTTTTCTCTATTTTTGTTTATGGGGAATTTAGGTCGAAGATATGACCAAGAATACATGGAGAATGATAAAAAAATAGCAAAAGGTAAATGAGGGGTATTAAGACACCAATGGTGTCACTTAAAAATTTGGATAACTTTCGATTTAGGTACTTACATGATGATATAGGTGGGTATGATCGAAGACATCCGGTCAGGTTCGTGGTTCAAAAAGAAAGGAAGTCTTTTCGTTTTTGAACGAAGGCATAGACCGACAAAATGATCGGCTGCCATTGGAAAAGGTTGGCAAAACTGTTTGCTGACAAAAGGTAGGTTAGGTTAGGTTCAAGTGGCTACCGTAGAGGCACACCTAGGCCAGTATTAAAAGGCCCGTTGTGATACCACCAATACTAGGAAAGTCAGTTCCGGGACCCTGCCATATGGAAAATCCCGGTATTAACGGAATTCTCCACATAGCAGAATCCCGGGACTGACGTTCCTATACCGACACCGTTACTCCTCCTCGAACCATTTAGATGACTTGATGAAGGCCATCAGGTCCTTTATGTCCAGCTCCGTGACCTGGCGTAGGCTAACCAGGAAGGGAACTCCCAAAAAGCGCATTCTCGCGCCACTTAAAGCCGGGTAGTTGCAGATGAGGTGCTCCACCGTTTCCTCCTCCTCATCATCCTTACAACTCCTACAGCATCGTCGGTAGGGCACACCAAGTCTTTCTGCGTGCCTACCAATGAGGCAGTGCCCAGTCAATACGCCTATTAATATGGAGATTTCTCTTCTCCTTAGGGCATAAATTTGTCTTGATCTCTTATGATCCCATTTCGGCCAGGTTTGTTTGGATATCCCGCATCCTGGAGATAAACTACATTTAGAATGGATTCAGTACCGTGACTCTCTGAAAGAGTTAGAGAAAATCTAAATACCTAGATGGCTAGGCACGAAGCGATAAAATAAAGTTGATCTACATGGGTTCTGCGACTCATCTCATTACGGAGCTGTGGTGTACGCAGTTGTTTATACAGATAACGGTGTCTCTTCTGCCGCAGAGGCACACTTAGGCCAGTTTTGAAAGGCCCGTTGTGCTTCACCGTTTCCTCCTCCTCATCATCTTTGCAGGGCACACCTAGGTAGAACACCTATTAATATGGAAATTTCTCTCCTTCTTAGGGCGTGAATGCCTCTAGATCTTTTATGATCCCATTTTGGCCAGGTTTGTTTGGATGTCCGGCACCCTGGAGATTGTTGCCACCTTTCGTTGGCTTGGCGGAGTATATACTCCTTCAGCATTAGCTTTCATGTGGCAAACGGCATACCTAAGCACTCTTTATCCCGAAGAACCTGCTAGGTCGTCTGCCGTACAGTTTCCCTCAATGTTAATGGGTCCCGGGACCCATGAGAGGTTCACGCGGTTCTGTTGGGCCATCTCTTGAAGAGATCGACGACAGCTGAGCGTCAGTTCAGAGTTGAACGAATAAGAGCCAAGAGCTTTGATGGCCGCCTGGCTGTCGCTGAAAATAACGATGTCCTCGCCGATAGCGCGTTTACTTATCCAAATCGCGGCATCCAAGATTGCTGAGACTTTAGCCTGGAAGACGCTGCAGTGATCAGGTAGTCTGACGGAGAGCTCAAGTTCCATATCCTTTGAATAAACCCCTCCTCCAACGCTGCCGTCTAGCTTCGAGCCGTCAGCGTAAACACAAATGCCGCCATTAGCAGCGGGGCAGCGATCCATCCTCTCCCATTCTTCCCTGCTGGGAATGTTTTGTTTTGAAACAGCTGTATCCGACTGTTGTGGCCGCACATCGATCTGTGCTCAGAGAGAGAAAACTTTGTGCTTGCGTTCCAGCCAGATGTTTCCCTTAGACGCAGAGCCGTTGCCGCTGCTGCCTGGTACGCGCCCAGATCGAGTGGCAGAATGCCTAGAATGGCCTGAAGAGCTTCGTTGGGCGTTGTTCTTAGCGCGCCGCTTATACAGATCATGCCAGATCTGTGGACTTTACCAAACAGATTCCGGTCTGTGGCCTTGCAAGGCACCACACCACGACTCCATATAGCATGATAGGTCGGATTATTGCAGTGTAAATCCATCTGCATATTTTGGGGCTGAGACCCCCCCTTTTGCCAATGGCTCTTTTGCATGTGTAAAGTGCAACACACGCCTTCCTCTGGCGCTGAAGAATATTCTCCTTCCAGTTTAACTTTCTGCACAGAACTGTGCCAAGAATTTGGCTTTATCAGCCAAGATCAGGCTCACGCCATTAAGTTCTGGTAGGTCTACCGGTTGGTGTAGAGAACGAGTTCCACTTTTCTCGGGTTGATACTAAGTCCCCAACGAGAGGACCATGCCGAGACTACACGCAGTGCTACTTGCATCATGTCACACATAGTTTGTGGGAATTTGCCCATGTACGCAATGGCTAAATCGTCTGCATATGCCACTATCTTCGCGCCCCCCAGTTGACAGTGAGGTTCCATAGAAGCGGGGAGAGAACTCCACCCTGAGGCGTTCCCCTTGTGACATAGCGTGATAAATCAACCGTGCCAAGTGATAAAGATATTTTCCTCCCCCGTAGTAGTTGATCGATTAGTCCAGTTAGGGAGCGGTGTTAATAGCCTCCGGACTTATATTGTTAAAAGGCCCTTCAATGTCAAGGAAGGCCACAAGACAGTATCCTTTTCACCCAACGATTTTTCAATGATAGAGACTATTCTGTGAAGCGCAGTTTCTGTTGATTTACCCTTCGTGTAAGCATACTGATAGCTGGAGATAGGGTTGCTATCAATAGTAGTGGAGAGGTAGTCGCTAATTATCCTCTCGAAAGTTTTGAGTGCAAAGGACGAGAGGCTGATGGGTCTGTAGTCCTTTGGCTCGTAGTGGGAGTCCTTCCCAGCCTTAGGAATAAACACTACCGTGGCATGTCTCTAGAGGCACGGAATGTAGTTGAGAGCTAGGCAGGCTGTATAGAGAAAAAATCCCGTCCGGTCCGGCAGCCTGAAACCCTTTTCTCCGTGATGGGTATATTTACTGCCAGGCTTGTTGCAGGTGCTGACGGTGCAATATGCAAGTTACCCGGAAAATGTGTGTTCAGGAGCAGCTCAAGGGTTTCCCCTTCCGTGTTGGTCCAGGATCCGTCAGGCTTCTGCAAATAGCTAATGGCTGTTTGAGTTTTTGAGAAAAGTCTCGCTGTGTCGTCGATCTTTTCGACCCCAGTGCAGAAATTCCTTCACGAAGTTCTCTTTGCTTGTCTCAGGGCTTTTTTGTAGGCCCTTAGTTTAACTTTGTATTCGAGCCATTGAGGCTCCGTGTCGAGGTGTTTAACCTTATTAAATTGCTTCCTACAGGTTTTACGGAGCGAGGCCAGGTCGTAGGTCCACCATCGTGGCCTATGTTTACCGCGTGGGTTTGGCACTGGACAAGCTTGTTCTACGGCATTTGAGAGCACCGCGGTGTATGTCGTTACCAGGTCCTCCAGCTCCTCAACCGATGAGGGGGCTTGTGGGGGTAGTACTGGTAGGTCTCTGGCTAAAATTTCATTGTGTAGCCGCCTGTTGGTATTGCGTGGATTGCGTTTCATAATAGGTTCTTCAAGAATACGCCATTTTCTGACCCACTCATAAGCGCCTTCACTACAAATAGTGAGATCTATGACCTCCCTACGGGTTTTAGTGATGAAAGTAGGCTCGCTACCCACGTTGCAAACTACCTGGTTTGTTGTTAATAGGTAGTCAAACAGAGACTCGCCCCTGGCATTGATATCGGAGCTTCCCCATTGGACGTGATGAGCATTAGCGTCTCCTAAAATAAGATGACCCGTACAAAATTTGACACCAGATCCCTCACCTCCCTTTGTGGTGGAGGTTCTTCGGTGTCGTAGGGCATATATACCGACGCCATCGTCAGGGTGGTGCTGCCGACTGTTAAACTGGCAGCGGTAATGTCACCATTGGTATAGTTAGGTAGAAGAAAGGTGTTGAGGTCAGACTTAACCAAAAAACAGGTTCTGACTTTGCCATCCTCGCTGGCTCGGATGAGCTTGAAACCCTTAGTCCCTAATCCCCAGATCCTCGAGCTGTTGACCCAGTGTTCTTCGATGAGGACCACATCCACGTCGCCTTTAGAAAGACGCCTACTTAAAGCAGCCGAGGCTACTTTAGATTTGTGCAGGTTATCTGAAGCACCACCAACATGAGAGCGATCAGACTTCCCTGCCGTCCCCATATCGTCGAGGTCTGCCCTGTCCCGAAGGCTGTCTCTCAACGACGATCAGAGCAACTGCGCGATTTGGCGCAGCGGGATCCCTGCTGTCAGAGGCTTCAGAGATATTGCGCTCAGGATGGGCTGCTACCACCGTGACGTCGAGGCCTTCCCCGTCCACCAGGCTGTCTTCCATCTCCGAGTTTGCGGATAACATGCTTTCCGCGTCGGACTCCTCTTGCGGTACTTCGATTTCCGAGTCTCCCGGAGAGGCCGCGATTGCAGCGCACTGTGCATCGCCACGGTATACGTGGATGAATATCTGGCCTACACTGTAGTGTACTAGCCCATTACACCTTTCAAGGGTTCGAGTGCCTCCTTATTCATGGTAAAGACCACTTGTCTATCAGGGCCTACCGCTTCTCCGACCAGAGTGACACTCCAGTCCTGCGTCGGGAGGGACGGATTCACCGCAGCATGGTGAGAATTCTCTCAGGCTCTGTAGGGATGGCAGGAATCCATGCTCTTGCCCTTGGCCGAGCCGGAGTGTCCTTCCAGTCGACGACCTCGATTTTTCACCTTCGTAGACTTCACCCAGTCTTGCAGCTGCTGCCTTGTACAGTGCAACAGTTCTTGCGTCATCACACGCGACAAGTTTGATTTGTCCCTGGTGCCATCCCGCATCCGTGACCACCGCCGAACCACTTGGAGACGCCAAATAAACGTCGATGACAACGTTTCCGAGTGCATTCCGGACGTGACGCCACTGGTCCTTGGGGACGGCCAAACGGTAGTTGCCTCGGTCAAGAATGCCTATAAGGATTCTGTCCTTGGTTACATCAGCAAAGCTTGGTTTGCCCACTCCGGGGGTGTTTTGATGCCGCTTGGGATGGGGTTTTAACTCCACGTCCGATCTCTGGCGTTTTAAAGGGCTAACGTTTACCCTCTTTGGCACATAACTGTTTTGGAAATCCGGTATCAGGGATTGTGCTAACTCCACACACTTCCTGGAGCTCGGCGACAGCGTTTCCTGTGGAACTCCCTCGTATTTCTTCAGGATCCTAGCAACCAATTGAGCGACTAATTTTCATACCAGCGGTTGATGGAAGTTCAGCGTGCGCCGTTGTCCGCTTAGCTGCGTAGGCAGCCGCACTGGTGCTGGCTCCCATCAAGTCAATCTTACTTGAAGATTTATAGGTTGACCGACCCGTAGCTGCCATCACTGTTAGTCCCCCGGTTGATTTTGAAGTGGAGGTTGTCCTCCGACGCTGTGCTTTCGTTTGATCCAGCATAACTCTCCTCTGCAGAGGAGTGAACGTAGTTGTTGGTTTTTTAAAATTTTGTTTCGTGTTCTTCATCTTGTTCGTACGACCCACCGCCGGGCAAGGCCAGCTTAGGTTCGAGGATAGAGTGAGGGGAGAGTGTGTCGTCCACCGGGCCGAGCCCTATAACGCGGCAGAGCCCCATACCGCGGTAAGGCCATAGTTACTCTCCGAGGCGGCCCGTTGTCAGAGTGGCTCCGTTCGATTACAGGTACGAATTGGCTCCCGGCTGCAAACGTCCAATGGGCACGTGGTCGCATAACACCCTGGATTGGGAGGGGGAAGATCTTTGTCGTCGCGCCAGAAAGGCTAGGCTTCTCTCGTTATCTACCCAAGAGGGTGGCGCCACTCAAGGTTCTATCAATTCCACGGCTTGAACTTAGTAAAATTAATGGCTAAGGTCAAAACCTATTTTGAAGGTAGTATTGAAACAGAACACTATTGGACAGACAGCACAACAGTTTTGAGTTGGATTCGGAGCCATTCCAGTCGATGGGCACTATACGTGGCCAACAGAGTTGCTGAAATTCAACGGTTTTCAAGCACCAATCAGTGGAAATATGTTCCCACTACCGAAAACACAGCGGCCTGTTTTACTCGAGGTCTCACCCCGTCGCGACTTAAGGTACCCACACTGTGGTGGAGTGGTCCGCCCTGGTTAATTGCAAATCCATCGCACTTACCAAAACGCAAAATAACTTCCAAAACGGATCTTGAGCAGCGAAAGTCAAACGTTAATTTACATAACTCCATCGTATTATCCAAGGATTCGGAATACTTTTCTCTAGTTACGAGATATATATTCATACTCTTCAGACTCGCTCAAAGTGGTCTCAATCTCATCGAAATCTGGTATTTGGAGACGTTGTTTTGCTGAAACATGAAAAAAGTGCACCTGGCCTTTGGCCCGAATACATCAAGTCCATTCCGGAACTGATGGATTGGTCAGAGTAGTTACTCTGTTTTGTAACGGAAAACTAAAAAAGCGACCTTTGTCAAAGGTTTGTTTACTGCCAACAATGGATCATCAATCAGACTGCACCTAAGACATCAGCAACGGCATCGAGGATTAAGAACATTCGTTCTTAGCAAGGACTGAAACCGAAACCGAAACCGTAACCGTAACCGATTAAAACCGATTCATTTTTCAAAACCGAAACCGAAACCGTAACCGTTATTTTGATCTGAAGAAGAACGAAACCGAAACCGTTTCAAAAGCCGGAACCGGTTCCAAACGGTTTTGAATTTTTTTAATGTACCACTTCTTTTACTGGGCACATAGGTATTTTCTTTTACAAACAGGTACCCTGAAAACTTTCATGGAAGACTGTCGAGCAAGGTTACAAAGACACGTTTTGACCTCAGTAAAAATTCTGAAAAGGGAAGTTTGACTATAGTTGAATGAAGCGATCGAAAAAAGTTTACGAGATCCGAAAAAGAAATGTTGGGGCTTGTCTCAGAAAGCACCACTCATATTAATGTTTTTGACGATTTTAACATTTAATTTAGCTTCCATTCTAATATTTTTCTTATAAAACAGTAGAGTTAATTGTAGGAATTCGTTTTGCAGAAATTTCATCCATGCATAGCGTTAATAAAATGTATTATTATATTGGAGAAATTTCATCATGGCCGCAGGAGAAAAGTTTGAAAATACAGACCTATTTCGAAGCTACATAGGTACTTGATTATTTTAGTAGTAAAATTTTGTTTTGTTCGTGTTTTTATTTGGGAACCGAAACCGGAACGAAACCGTAACCGAAACCGAAATAAATGTTGAAGAACGAAACCGGAACAGAGACCGAGACACGTTGCAAAACCGAAACCGGAACGTTATTTTAATCGGTTTCAGACCTTGGTTCTTAGTGGGGGAGAATGTTCGGTACTAACCATGATTCTAGCTAAGTTGGGACATGGTATTAAGTTTGTTCTTCTTTCATTTTAAGTTGTCATTGTGAACTGTTATGCTTATCTTTTAAATAAAGAAATTTCACCGAGAGAGGAAGTGATCGTGGGGTGCTCACTTTAAAAATCTTTTTACGAAGTTTCTAACCGTTTAATAGAAAAAATGAATTGCATAGTTTGCAACGAAAGAGTTGAGCGCAATAATGCAAATAAAATTGATTGTTTTGACTGCAAGAAGTTTTTCCATGCATTAAATGTGGTGGTTTCAGAGGATGAAATTGAGGAATTGAAGATTAAACGTATTAGCGTAAGGGGATCTTCCCCGGGAAGTAGTTTTAAGCAAAATATTTTGATAAAATTTAAGTCATTTGATAGCAAAAAGAAAGTTATGGCTGCTAAGAGGAATGCTAAGAAAAAAACTAAACACATCAGTTTTTTCGGCCAAGAATACTGATCGAAAAAATATTTTTATTAATCATTGCTTTACCAATTATAACCGCGCTTTGTTTTTAGAAGCTACAAAACGTCGCCTCAGAAAACGAACGTCGTATGTTACAAAACACAGTTTTGAGAAAAACGACTTTAAAGTTTAGAGCGGAGCTATACAAAAACTGTGCGATAGATTTTTCTGAAATTTTAACGAGTTGTAGAGAGTGCTATTTATTATTATTTCCTATTTTCAAAAGTTTAATATCTTCAAAGTTTTAGAAGATATACGACTTTTCATTCAGAATGCATGTGTCGTATGTGACGTCTGCTCACAAATATATTTTTAACTCATAGCACATACGACAAAAGTATTGGGCTTTGCCAACATTGTGAGGACCCTAATCCGAAGGCTTCGGAGCCCTCACAACATTTATACATACGCTTCATAAGCTCAAATGAAGTACGAGCTGTTTTATGAACAATACTGGATTTTTAGATTTTTACACATACGCTATTTTGAAAAACCACCGAGTTACGTGGTTTCATACAAGGAAATACACTTAAATATTATACTTATCCATTTTCATGCAAAACATTGAAATCTGATGCTTTTGCACATAAGCCGTTTCTTAAATGAAGTACATACGCGTTTCTACACAAACGACATATACTTATACTTTGTATATAGCCAATTATATGAAGTATACTGAAATTTTATATTTTTGCACATATGCCATTTTTACGTCAAGCACATACACGCTTTTGTACAAAATATATACATACTCATGCTTATATGTACATACAAACATACAATCTACATAATTACATATTTTGCTAATGAAATCTAATTTGTACAATATTAGGCACACCCTGATGTATGTTTGTAAAATATAAGATTTTTACCGGAATATCAGCGGCCCAACATGAGAAAATATTCTTGTTGACAATAACCGAAAGTTTACACAAACAAGTTACTAGCATTCCAACTAGCAAAAGGGTCGGTCACCAACCCAAACAGCTTTGCTTGGCTACATACACCCGCATGCCTACATACTAGATCATCCGATGCACCGGACATAGCATAAAGAAGAGAAGGAAAATGCATTGTTAGCACGGCAAAAACAATAGGTGTTGGGAATGCAGCAAAATGAACAAATATCCTATACATATTGACGTCACCAATATTTATGTGAACAGCAGGCCCAGCTGATCAAGGCAGTGCGAGCGAATAGCTGATGGAAGGCAATGGGGGCATTCCAAGAGCAAGTAGTAGCAGTGAAAAAAACTGTTAAAACGTATGATACCAATTGCAAATATGTAAATGCCGCATATATACTTTAGGACGAAGGAATTAAGTTGGAAGATGCGCCGTTAGGTTAAGAAACATTAGTTTTAAGCACTGTTATTTTATATTGGAAGGTTGCTGCGCACAAAAAGAATATAAAAGGGCGAACATTTCTTAGAATAATTGAGTCGTTAGCGACTAGAGCTAGGTATAGTAGTCGTGGGTTTTCACCTCGATGAATGCGGAACTGGGGGCTTTCACCTCACTATCGCAGAGTTTATATTCAGTGGTGGGTTTTCACCTCCGCTGACGGTCGGGTCGAGCAGAGGGTTTTCACCTCAGCCGCCTTTATTTTAGCTAGGAGTCTTAAGTCATAGTAAGCGGTGGGTTTTCACCTCCGCCGAAGAAGGGCTGAGTAGGGGGTTTTCACCCTTACCACCCTTATCGTAGTTTGAATTAAAAATTAAGATTTGTAGATTGATTTGAGAAAAGAGGAGTGAATCCCAACAATAAACATTTTAAAAATATTAATCAGGGTTTTGTCATTTCGAGAGGACCTTTAGGGAACATCTATTTTCAGAACCCTGGACGGACTGAGCCTACCCCAGCATACCGAAGGAAAAGTCCGTCACAAATGGCGCCCGAGCAGGGACAATAAAACAACGCAGAGAAAGCAAATTTAATGGATTTTGAGTCAAAATACACAGAGGCAAACATGGTCATTGTAAATAGCTAAAAGCACAGAGACATACACACACATGGTCATCGGAGGCATACTAAGGAAAGTACAACAGGAACATACGTGGATTAAAATCTGCTGGGTTGAATTTGAAGCCAAAGGCATACTAAGGTGGGACACACGAGGATTTAAAAATTCTGCTGGGTAACATAAAGCCAACGAAACGACACATAGGATTTAAAAATTCTGCTGGGTAATATAGAGGATCACGAGGATCGACGAAAAATTAACATAGAGGAAATACAACAACGAATCAACAAAATCAGCATCAAGATGGTTAAGGTATCCTGGGTATACTACCTCCAGCGCGAGGATCTGGTGGCATACTGCGCGGAATTCGGAGTGGAATATTCTGGTACGGTGGAAGAAATGCGCAGGCTTTTATCAGCGTATATCCAAACGCATAGTGATGATGAGGATTTGGAGAAACGCTTTGCTACGCTAGAGCAACGTCATGCCCGGCCAATTACACCCAAAGATGGCGGGCCAACCATCAGAATCGACCCCCCGACACCCAAGAGTGGCGAGGAGCAAGGATTTACGTATCCCGACGGAGCGAGCACGAGTACTGCATTAGCAGGAGTAAACAATAATGCGCATATTACACGACACGACACGGGCATACAAGCTGCACCGCACGTATATCCCCAGACGGAAACTTGTGGAAATGTGATGGATCGAGTACGCAAGTGGGGTTTAAAATATGATGGTGAGAAGGACCCACTTGGCTTCATTGAGCGGGTCGAAGAGCTGGCAGACAGCTATGAAATTAGCCGTAACGCCATACCACGTGCGCTACCAGAATTGCTGAAAGATAAAGCACTGGTATGGTTCCGAAATAACAACCGTCACTGGCAGCAATGGGACGCATTTAAGAAGGACTTCTTGAAATTTTTCCTGAGTTCAAGGTATTTTGAGCGTCTAGACGATGAAATCCGGCAAAGGGTGCAAAAGCCAGGTGAAAAATTCAAAGATTACGTGTTGACGCTTCAAGGGCTCATGAGGCACTCCGATTACACGAGCGAGCAAAAACTAAACCGGATATACCGTAACTCAAGGAGAGAGTACCAACTGTATGTGAAGAGGAGCGAATTCAACACTCTGGAAGACCTGGTGAGCCTAGTGGAAGATTATGAGAATATTACACCAGAGAGGGAACCACTTAGGCCAGCAGCGAGACCGTTTGTACCCAGGCGGCAGGAGGAGCGTTTCCACTATATGCAGGAAACCGACAACGTACCACAGGTGAGCGCAAATACACAAACAGTGACAAATACAACAAGTAGTGCGCAACAAGGACACATAGACCCACGAACAGCATGTCGGCGTTGCGGGGAGTACGGACACTTCGCCTATGGGTGCCGTAACTCTCGACGCGAATTTTGCTGGACGTGTGGCAAAAGGGGTGTATTAACTCGAGATTGCTGTCGTAGGCAACAGGGAAACGACAGGAGGCCCCATTAGCCGCGAGGAGTGGGGTCTCACACAATTTAGCCTCGCATCCAACAACAAAAGCAAACATATTCAAACAACAACAAGGGCGAATCCTGGCGACAGTAAAGGTAGATGGCAGAGAGGCCACAGCAGCAATCGATACGGGAGCGACACGGAGTTTTGTAAGCGAGTCCATGGCAATGAGGTTGGATGCACGTAAATCTAAAGAGATAAATACAAGAGTGGTAATGGGCGATGGAAGCGCGAAGGACGTAGTGGAAACAATTGAAGCAGAAATAGCGTTGGGCGACCAAGTACACCAGAGCGAATTATTAGTGCTACCAGGGCTGGTGGACCAAGTGGTAATTGGGACTGACTATATGGCGAAAGCGAACGTGGAACTGAGATGCGGCGAAAGCGCAATGGTAATACAAGCAGGAAACCAAGATCGGAAAATAGCGAGGTGCACAAGCATCATGCAGTTGAACGCAGATATTAAAGATAACACGAGGACCCGCGCTGAAGCACATAGCACCACTGATGTCGCGGTGAGTACATTCCTTAACAAAGAACTTAAGATTTTTGAAAATATGTCGGGGGTATCTAACATTGCCACACATAAAATTGTCATGAGGGATGACCGCCCCATTAAACAACGATACTTCCCCAAAAACCCTAAAATGCAGGAGATTATAAATAAGGAGATCGATGAGCTTATAGAGAAGGGCTGTATTGAGCCATCACGCAGCCCCCACAGTGCCCCTATAGTCCTAGCGAAGAAGAAGAATGGTAAATGGCGACTTTGCGTCGATTACAGACAGCTTAACGCCCGATCAGTCCCAGACGCGTACCCATTACCCCGTATCCAACATATTTTAGATAGACTTAGAAGTGCGCGGTTTATCAGTAGCCTTGATTTAAAGAACGGCTATTGGCAGATCCCCATGGAGGAGGATAGTAAACAGTATACCGCATTTACGATACCTGGGCGAGGGCTATATCAGTGGAAAGTGATGCCATTTGGGCTACACTCTGCCCCAGCTACGTTCCAAAGAGCACTTGATCGTGTAATAGGTCCAGAGTTAGAGCCACATGCGTTTGCCTACCTGGATGACATTATCATAACAAGTGAAACATTAGAAGACCACATAAGACACCTCACGGAAGTTTTTCGCCACTTCAGGCAAGCCAACCTTAAGATTAACCCCGAAAAGTGCGAATTTTTTAAGAAAAGTCTGAAGTACTTAGGCCACGTAGTTAGCGAAGAGGGCATCCACACAGACCCAGACAAAGTAGCGGCTATAAAAGAGCTCACACCCCCCAGCAATATAAGAGAATTACGGCGTTTCCTAGGGATAGTGTCCTGGTATAGAAGGTTCGTCCCAGATTTTTCCAAAGTGGCAAACTCGTTGACAGCCATGCTTAAGAAGGGCTGCAAATGGAAATGGGCAAGAGCAACAAGTAGCGTTTGAAGCGCTGAAGAATGCACTTATACAAGCACCCGTTTTAGCCTGCCCAGATTTTACCAAGAGATTTAGACTGCAGACAGATGCAAGTGATTTTGGCCTAGGCGCCGTACTAACACAAGGGTTAGACCAAGAAGAGCGGGTGATAGCTTATGCGAGTCGAAGATTGAACAAGGCAGAGATGAACTACTCACCAACAGAGAAAGAGTGTTTGGCAATAGTTTGGGCAATAAGGAAAATGAGGCCATATCTAGAAGGATACAGTTTTACCGTGATCACAGACCACTTAGCGTTGAAATGGCTGAATGCAATCGAAAGTCCATCAGGACGAATTGCTAGATGGGCATTAGAGCTACAGCAATATTCGTTCGATGTACAATACAGAAAAGGGAAGTTAAATGTCGTGGCAGACGCGCTATCGCGCCAACCGCTAGAAGAGCAATTGGGCAGCATGACCGCGCAACCAGACGACATCAACTGCAATTGGTATTCCGCAAAGGTAGCAGAAATAACGAAGACACCCGAAAAGTTTCCAGATTATGTAGTTCAAGAGGGGAAATTATACCGAAGAATAGTTGGCCAGGTGGATGGCGAAGATCACGTTCCCTGGAAATTATGCGTACCAACACCACAGAGGAAAAGAGTTTTAAGCGAAATCCATGACACACCAAGCGCCGGGCATATGGGAATCCGCAAGACAATTGCACGAGCAGTGATACGTTATTATTGGCCAGGCATGTTCAGAGACGTCAGAAAGTACGTTCAGCAGTGCCACGAATGCCAAATTTATAAGCCAAGCCAACAACAAGCGGCTGGTAAAATGCTAACACGTATCCCAGAGGTACCATGGGCAACAGTGTGCGCGGATTTTATAGGACCATTGCTGCGCTCGAAACATGGCAACACGATGGCGTTAGTTTTTGTGGATAGATTTTCTAAGTGGGTAGAAGTTGTAGCTATGCGAAGAGCAACAACAGAAAATTTGATCAAAGGTTTAAGAGAACGTATTTTAGCGAGGTTTGGAGCACCAAAGGTGTTAATAACCGACAACGGAGCGCAATTTATTAGCAGAAGTTTTAAACGATTTTTACAAGAGCTTGGTATAAAACACCAGCTGACAGCACCATATACCCCACAGGAAAACCCGACAGAGAGGGCCAACCGAAATGTTAAGAGAATGATATCACAGTTTACCGGCAAGGATCAGAGGAATTGGGATGAGTTCATACCAGAGATTTCGTTGGCACTAAACACGAGTGTGTGTGAATCGACAGGATACAGTCCTGCGTATGTAGTACAAGGTAGAGAGCCGAGAATTCCGGGCACTCTCTACGACGAGCAGACGTTTGGCACGGGCGAGGAAAAGGTCATATTGAGCCAGAAAGCAGCAAAGATGAAGGAGGTATATGACATGGTACGGCGTAAGCAGCAGAGGGCATCGACGGAGCAGGCAAGATATTATAACTTGCGCAGGAGGCAATGGCAACCGGCTATAGGCGACTTGGTATTGGTGAAAGAGCATCAGTTGTCCAAAGCAGTAGACAATTTTGCGGCGAAACTAGCACCCAAATACAGTGGCCCACACCGAGTGATGAACTTTGTGTCACCGGTAATCGTAGAGCTGGACAAGGTATACAAGGGAAAGAGAAAGACAGCACACTTAAGCGAGCTGAAGTCCTATCACGAGGCCGAGGAACAAAGAGAGGACGCGCAGGAGCAGAGTCCAGACCAGAGGGAAACACGCAAGCAGCAATCGAGTAGCAAAAATAGGCAAAGCACACCTCAGCGAAGAGTAAGGTTTAAAGAAACCACGAATACCAAAGATCCTGAGAAACCAGAGGCGCCACACGAGTCAGAGCAACCATCGACATCCAAAGTAGCATTGCAAATGCTAAGAGCGCGACAGCAAAGAGACTGTAATAAAGTAGTGAGATGTGGCTCATCATCGATAAGGGAGTTACCAACAAGTAGTCCACAAGTAGAATTCCCACCGGAAAACGAACAATTGATCGTCGAAGAGATACAGGGTGAAGCATCGACAATAGAAATCGGGATGCAAATGGCGGCGGAGTACGCCAATAACATGGCCAACCAACCGCGAAGTAACCGATTATTTCGTGTCCTTCCAATTTAGGACGCGCACGAAAAACCCAAAAACACGTAACACGCGAATGACAAACACAACAAAGCAGCCCCTCAGACACAGGGCACTAGAGTTTTCATCAACGTACCAAGTATAATGTGATCCATACAATAGCGATCACGAACGGTAACTTATGCACATAGCCCAACAAAATAACATTTTTCTCGAATTTTAAAGTAAATAATGAAATACAACTACTTTTTATATTTTGCGCGCAGAATACTGTGCACATAACCAATTTGTATAACAATACTGGAATTTTCAACCTTAAATATGAAGGGCCCAGCGCCAACAGGGAAGAATACGGTTACAACAAGCCTTATTTCAAATAATAATAATAAGTCTTATTGCGGTAGGTGAGGGGGGAGTGTGAGGACCCTAATCCGAAGGCTTCGGAGCCCTCACAACATTTATACATACGCTTCATAAGCTCAAATGAAGTACGAGCTGTTTTATGAACAATACTGGATTTTTAGATTTTTACACATACGCTATTTTGAAAAACCACCGAGTTACGTGGTTTCATACAAGGAAATACACTTAAATATTATACTTATCCATTTTCATGCAAAACATTGAAATCTGATGCTTTTGCACATAAGCCGTTTCTTAAATGAAGTACATACGCGTTTCTACACAAACGACATATACTTATACTTTGTATATAGCCAATTATATGAAGTATACTGAAATTTTATATTTTTGCACATATGCCATTTTTACGTCAAGCACATACACGCTTTTGTACAAAATATATACATACTCATGCTTATATGTACATACAAACATACAATCTACATAATTACATATTTTGCTAATGAAATCTAATTTGTACAATATTAGGCACACCCTGATGTATGTTTGTAAAATATAAGATTTTTACCGGAATATCAGCGGCCCAACATGAGAAAATATTCTTGTTGACAATAACCGAAAGTTTACACAAACAAGTTACCAGCATTCCAACTAGCAAAAGGGTCGGTCACCAACCCAAACAGCTTTGCTTGGCTACATACACCCGCATGCCTACATACTAGATCATCCGATGCACCGGACATAGCATAAAGAAGAGAAGGAAAATGCATTGTTAGCACGGCAAAAACAATAGGTGTTGGGAATGCAGCAAAATGAACAAATATCCTATACATATTGACGTCACCAATATTTATGTGAACAGCAGGCCCAGCTGATCAAGGCAGTGCGAGCGAACAGCTGATGGAAGGCAATGGGGGCATTCCAAGAGCAAGTAGTAGCAGTGAAAAAAACTGTTAAAACGTATGATACCAATTGCAAATATGTAAATGCCGCATATATACTTAAGGACGAAGGAATTAAGTTGGAAGATGCGCCGTTAGGTTAAGAAACATTAGTTTTAAGCACTGTTATTTTATATTGGAAGGTTGCTGCGCACAAAAAGAATATAAAAGGGCGAACATTTCTTAGAATAATTGAGTCGTTAGCGACTAGAGCTAGGTATAGTAGTCGTGGGTTTTCACCTCGATGAATGCGGAACTGGGGGCTTTCACCTCACTATCGCAGAGTTTATATTCAGTGGTGGGTTTTCACCTCCGCTGACGGTCGGGTCGAGCAGAGGGTTTTCACCTCAGCCGCCTTTATTTTAGCTAGGAGTCTTAAGTCATAGTAAGCGGTGGGTTTTCACCTCCGCCGAAGAAGGGCTGAGTAGGGGGTTTTCACCCTTACCACCCTTATCGTAGTTTGAATTAAAAATTAAGATTTGTAGATTGATTTGAGAAAAGAGGAGTGAATCCCAACAATAAACATTTTAAAAATATTAATCAGGGTTTTGTCATTTCGAGAGGACCTTTAGGGAACATCTATTTTCAGAACCCTGGACGGACTGAGCCTACCCCAGCATACCGAAGGAAAAGTCCGTCACAACATAACTAATAACAAACTTTTAAAATATGGGTTTTTAAAAAATGACTTACCATTTTTTATAAAAAAATTCTAATTTGACGTCCGTATTTTATGTCAGACATATTTTACATAGAAAATATGAGCACGATGTATGTATTTTAAATAAAAGACATACTTTTTGTCCACAGTCTTTGTATTTAAATTCAAAACTTAACATACTTACTGTTACGTTACTGCCTGGTGCGGGAGAGGAGGAGTGGCGGGTCGGCATTGGGGCGCAGTTCTTGCCACTTCTCCTTTCCCAACAGTTGCGAAGCAAAATTAGAGTTCATGCCTGGGGAAAGAATATATGCAAAAAAAGGAAATAGTGATATAGAAAAAGCGGGAGAAAACCTGTCCGAGTCAGGTGGAGCCTTCCCACCCCTCCTGTTCACGAGATGTGAACAGCCTTTGGACTCTACTATGGCTCCGCTTCCCGAGTAGAGTCCCCTTAAACCTGACTAATGTCCGTCTGTGTGTACTTACGTTATTCCATTCTTTTCTCAACTACCCCAACTTACCATCAGTTGCCACGAGGGCAACACCTGCACCAACAAATGTATGTCTTTAGCCAGACATGCTATGGACTCAATTAACTGAAGCAAAGAACCCAACCCATGTACTTTAAAGGAAACTTTCTTTTGAATTTACAATATTCGATAATTTACAACTTTATTCAAAATATTCGATGATAGAAAATAAACCCTTACGCTAATTGAAAATTCATTCTTAATACCAAAATTACTATTAATTATTTTCTAATCCCAACACTTAAAAGATATTCAAAATTTTAATGGCGACTGACAACTTCAAAAAAATCTTAGAATTCAACCAGCACAGGCACACATTTAAATATGTATGGAAGTATTTGCGCTCCCTCTCTCTAAAATTTGTAAACAAACTATATATATATATGTATGTGTATGAGGTCTCACTCAGATAAATTGGTAACTACATTTATGGGAGTATGAGCATTCGCGCTCTGAGTAAAAAAAGATCTAATAATATATATATGAAGGTATGTGTATGTGTGTGTGTGTGTATAGTATCTGCAAAACACTCACCTCGCTTTACAGTCCACGTTGGTACCAAAGTGACGTTGCGAGCTGAAAAGAAATGAGAAAAAAAACAAACAACATACACAGGGCTATATTAAAGACAGTGGTTCAGTTATAGGTCTTTGACCGCTTGACCGTGGTCAAGGCTAATTTTTAAGAACAATTGTCTTTTGGGTTTTAGTTTAACAACGCGGTTCGGTGCATATGCATTATTTTATGCATATGCAAAAAAAAAATTTACGTATACGAAAAAAATTTCGCGGCGCATAAATTAATTAGTTAAGTAAAAAAAAACAATCGCGGAATCGAATTAAAAAGTGATTAAAACATTAAAGTGCTTAAAGTGGAAATGAAAATTGAAAAAAGTAAAAAAAGAAACGACCGCAGGGGTCAAAAAAATAAAAAAATGCAAACATGAAAAGTGAAAGTGTAAGCGAAATCCTGAAAAAAAACTATCACATTTTTTGACGACAATGTCTCGAAAACAAAAATTATAATAAAAAAAGGTTTAAAAAAATATTAAAAAATACGCAAAATAAATCCTTTTTTTCAAATAGATTAAAAATTTAATTTTTAGCAGTGGCAGCGTGCACTTCAGTGCCTACGCATATGCCTTAGCCGTAGTCGGCACAATAAAAATATTGTATCAAAAAAAAAAAGATCAAGAAACTAAAGGTAAGAAAAATTCAAAGTGCAATCGAACTTCTACTCACTAACTAGTAAAATAAATATGTAAATAAATTCATAAATGTAAAAATTTAACAATTCCAAAGTTTGAAAGTTTTTTGTTTTTTTTTAAAAAGTTAGTTGGGTAATGCACCCTTTTAAATGTACCAAAGTGTGTGTGATGGTGGTAGTGGTAAAACTTCAAAGTTGGTGAGCACGCTGTCGCTGAGCCGAGCTTAGTTACTCTCTCTCTCTCTCACCTCTCAGCGGTGTTTCTGTGTTAGTGCTATGTTTTGTGTCGCCGTGTATATTTGTGGTGAGTGAATGTTTCAGAGTAGATGTTGCCAAGTAGATATTTATGTTGCTGATAATCTTGCCCAACTTCTGTACATGTTGCTGTGGCAATTAGTAATGTTGCTTAGGTAGACGCTGTGTTGTAATGTAAAAATTGTTCTACCCTCTTTTGTAGTGTTTGACGTGCCGGTATGATATTAAATGTGGGTATGATGTCGATTCCCTGTGTTTTGTATGAGTAAGTGTGTGTGTGCGTGGCTATATAATTTTTGCCCTGGTTTCCAAACTTGATTTTTCGCCCAAATTCTGCCTTTTGGCCAAGTAAAAATTCCTCCAAAAATTTTTAGCGCTATGTATGTGAACGTGGGATATGATCGTTCGTTGTTGTTTTCCGTGTTTTTCTCTATGTGTGGATTTGTGTGTGGTTTTATGTTTTTTGTTGGCGAGCGTTTATGTATTTAACTGTCGCGGCCTTCGGTTGGCTTCGTGAGCTGCAATAAAAATGTATATGCATATTTTTTCAAATATTTTTATTTTTCAAATTTCCTGCTAGATTTTGTTTTCTGGCCTTTAACTAACTTTGACGAATCTTATGAAATTATTTTTCTTCTCAAAAAAAATTGCCCAAAAATCCACATCAATTATTTCAAAAAAAAAAATTCTTCTTCTCTGTTTGCATACGTGCTCGTGTATATATGTACCTACATATATACATGTAAGTGCACTTGTGCATATTTTAATATTATTGAATTTTCAGAATTAAATTAAATTTTATCTAACTTAAAAGTCAAGAAAAATCCAAAAGGTAAAAAAAAATGGGATTTTGAGTCAAAAATTATAATTCGTGATTTAAAATTTTATGGTTTTGACAAAAGTGCAAAGAAATTATTTACAACAACAACCCAACCTATTTGTTTGCGTTCATGCTCGTGTACATATTTACATACATATGTATACGTAAGTGCATTTATGCAGTTTTTAATCTTTTAGGAATTTTTCGAATAAAAATTTTAGAAAACAAAAAAAAAATAAAAAAATTTGAGAAACGGTTTTGGGGTTCAAAAATATTATTTAATATTTCAGGAATATTTTAGTGCATGCTGATGCATTTAAATAAACGGTCCTTTTCAGGGCCACAAAATTTCTAAACAGAGAGATCAAAAATTACGAGGCATCATTTTAGTTATAAACAAATAAAAAAATTATTAAAAAAAAGGTTTCAAACCCTTGCCAGGAAACCACAATCTAAATTAACAATAATAAATTTTAATCCACGGAAACTATTTTTACTAAACTTTCAAAAAAAGAAAAGGTTTTTCAAAAATTTAAAAATTTCACTAAGTGACTTACCGGTGACTCTGCAGATTGCTTGAAGGGATTTTCTCGCTCTGGGGCGGCGACTCTCCTGGCGCTGGTCAGATACCTAGGGAAGATTCCCTGGTACCAGTGATCCACTAATTTATTTTACGCTCGCGTATACTTTTGGTGTGAAACCGCACTTTAAATAAATACTTTATTTTTTTTTTTTCACACGCGCACCTACACTTTAAGGTGAACAACGCACTTTGTAAATAAGCTTTTTTTCAACACTTTTTGGCACTTGATAAGACCGCGACTTTTTCAAATTTGATCTGTCTATCAGCGGAACCCCTTTTTATACCCCATTGTCCTTGCGGCATTTCGGACACCGTACGGCACGAATTGCCTGCCTGCTTTGGTCAAACCAATCCGCGTTCGACACTTAAGCGGCACGTATATGTGCATATGTACAAGCAACATTTTAACCTACTCACACCATTATCCATCCGCTATGCAAATATCGTAAAAACGAATAAGGGAGTTCGGTTAGCGGTTGCCCATACATTTGCTCATATACCCGCTTGCGCGTAGTCAGAGAAATCTTCAAAGGCTGTCGTTACAGGCTCGCATCCGCCGATGGTGCCTGCATCATGGAGCGTGTGCGTAAAAGAAATTCATAACGCAGCCTTGGGTTGGTTTGTACGTATAGGGCTAACGTGTGGCCTCGACCCACGATCTAATGCGGGCTTCAAGTTCGCTTCTTACCCAACATCTACTACAACAGGTATTACACTAAACATTAATCGTGACACACAAATTAAATAAATTATCAAAAAAACTAAATCTATTATCACTGGGGTTTTCAAGCAAAAAAACTAACCTAGGGTAACACAGATGGGCATCTTAATCCTATATCACAGGGTAAACTTAAAACTATATCACAGATCGAAAGAAAATTGGTCAAGTTGCCAGTATGTAAATAAAAATATGTGTCAAGTCTGAAATGTATAATTAAAAAAATGGTCAAGTCAAAAATTGTATAATTACATTAGTAGGTCAATAAAACCTAAAATAATTACAAAAATAATTACAAAAAAAAATTAAAAAAATTTAAGTCAATTTCCTAAGGTCAAATTTTCAGGCACAAAAGTGATTACAAAACATGCAACATAGAACATGCAACATATATTAGCATCATGCCACAAATATGTCTTTAGCATGGTATACCCCGATTTTCATACCGCTAACATCACCGAGTTCATACATAGAGTTCCCAATTGCTTTTAATACTGCTTTGGGGCAAGTTTGGGATTATAATTATCGATTTGTGAACTCTGTTTGAAATTTCGGCGGTATACCATTTGTCCAATTTTAAACGACACGTCCCTACTCCTAGTATCATAAACCTTTTTACTGCGTTCGTGGGCCAACCTCAGCTCTTGCATAATTTTGTTCCTAATTGATTGTAGTTTATCTGCAGATGTTTCCACCTCGCAGTCTACATCCTTAACTGTCCCTAATTTTCTGTATAGCTCGTACGATGCCCCATGTTGCACCATTGGCTTACCAAACAGAGCGTAGTACGGTGAAGTATTAATGGCGGAATGGGTCACACTTCTTAAAGCAAAAGCTGCATCTCTGATGTGCTTATCCCAGTTCTTTTGATTCTCTCCTACGTAGGACCTAACTATTTGTAATATAGAACGATTGACTCTTTCAGCCGCATTGCCTTGTGGCGAGTAAAAGGCTGTCCTTATATGCGTCGTACCATATTTTGCCAAAAATGACGTGAACAGTTCTGACACGAACTGTTTGCCATTGTCAGAGTGTACGTACTCTGGTACTCCGAATATAACTTCTTTTTCTAAAAATTTAACTACTTCAGCTGAGGTTGCCTTATGCATGCGTTTCAAAAACACAAATTTCGAGAAATGATCTAAACATACAAACACATAAACATTACCATCACACATACGTGAGTATGGACCCATAAAATCGATAAATAAACGTTGAAAAGGGCGCTCAGTAACATCTTGCTTTCCCATCATCGGTTTATGGAAAGCATTTTGGGTTTTATTGCCTTTACAAACATCGCAACTTTTAACGTAATTTTGTACATCGGCAACTAGTCCAGGCCAGTAATATCTTTCGCGTATGCGCGCTAGGGTCTTGTGAATACCCCCATGACCTGCAGAAGGCGAGCAATGCCACGCTTTCACCAACCCTGAACGCAGTTCAGTCGGTACCCAGAGCTTCCAGGCATGGTCTCCTTGAAGCCCTTCCCCCTGTCGAATTGCGTCCGTCTATAAACATACCCGTCTGATACGAACAGTTCGGGTAGTTTGTCTTTGTTTGATGTCACCGTGTCAATCAGTTCTTGGTACTCAGTCGTTTTGAAGTACGGTGAGGTGACATCTATGTCTAGTACTCTGTCACTTAACAAAATTTCATTCATTTCGGCCCTGGATAAAGCGTCTGGCACTACATTTTGGGTGCCTTTACCGTGTTGGATATCAAAGTTGTATCCTTGTAGCTTCAAACTCCACCTTGCCAGCCGACCTGATAGGTCTTTCTGACCCATCAACCACTTCAGGCTGGCATGGTCAGTTATCACCGTAAAGGGCAATCCCTCGATGTAAGGCCGGAACCTCTTTATGCTCAGGACCGCTGCATAACATTCTAGTTCCGTAATACTGTAGTTGCGTTGTGCCTTCTTCAACTTTGCTGATACGTAGGCAATTGGTCGTTCGTTTCCGTCCTCTTCTAGTTGGAAGAGTACACCTCCAACTCCGTTCCTTGATGCATCGCCTTGTACATAAAAGTGCTTGTTGAAATCCGGATGGATTAACACCGGCGCAGAAATGAGTTTCTGTTTTAAACAATTGAATGCTTGCATTGCTTCGTCCGTCATTTTAAAAGATTTTATCTTGTCTTTAGTGAGGCAGTCGTGCAGTGGTGCTGCAATAGTCGCGTAATCCTGTATGAATCTACGGTACCAGCCTGTCATCCCTAGGAACCGCCTGAGTTGCTTCGGTGTTCGGGGTTCGGGGAAGTCTCGCATTGCCGCCACCTTATTTAGATCCGTACGTATACACCCATCGCCTACAACATAACCCAAATAACGCACCTCTTTAAAACAATTTTGCATCACGAAGACATTTTGCAACACGGGACAACAAATCTAAATGGGACGAAAAATTCTCAGAACAAACAAGTAAATCATCTAAGTAAACAAACACAGAATCAAGAAGCGAAGCGGGGATGACCTTGTCCATTAAACGACACATACGTTGTGCCGCGTTGCGCAGTCCAAACGGCATGACCGTGAAATGGTACAAAGGTCTACCAGGTACAGTGAAAGCAGTTTTCTCCCTGGACTTTCGCTCTAAAGGTATCTGCCAAAACGCGTCTTTTAAATCAATGGCAGATATGTACCTGGTATTCTGAAGCCGACTTAGAATACCGTCGATATGTGGGAGTGGCTAGGCGTCTTTGATTATGCGATCGTTCAAACATAAACGATTTTTGGTTCCTTTGATAACTAGAGATACGGGTGAGTTCCAGCAGCTGTTGCTTTCCTCTATTACGCCCATTTCCAACATCCTGTCTAGTTCCGCGAATATTAATTTTTGGATTGCCGGAGAAATTGGATAGTGGCGCTGTTTCACGGGAAGGTGTTCATCAGTCACTTCAATGATGTGCTCCTCTACGTCGGTTTTGCCCAACCCAAGTACCGCGAATGAAGGATACTGTGCTTTTACGCGATCAAATGCCAAGTCACCCTCGGCAGGCACGAGCTCTGACACGACATTAGCCTTTGAGTTGATTTGGGGCCCCCTACTGACTACATTAAGCTGGAAGGTTTTCCAGAAATCGATCCCTTCTTCGAAATCGATCTTCTTCTTAATTCTTCTAAATAACTTTTGTTTTTCCCTCATTTTCCATATCTTATCAAAATTTCTCTTCTTCTTCTTGGCGCTGAACTCCTCACAAAATATTCTCCTTCTTGCTTCTTCATACTTTAATTTCCTAACATGTAAACTTTCCTTAATCGGTTCAACTCTTTTCTTTTCTTCTACTTTTTCATTCTTCTCTATTTCTTTATCCCTCTTTAAAATCTCTATTTTCCTATTTTCCATCACTTCTCCGGGCGATCCTGGCTTGAGGCAGAGTTCCCGGACATCTCTGCCAACGCCCGGTTTCCCGCCTCTGGCTTACATACACAAAAAGACGAATCACCACCACACGCAAAACATCTCATAAAATGGAAATTAGACTTGCACTTTGTGTCCTTTGCTGCTTCTGCCGGGTTCCTTGTGGAAAAATCCACCGGCATGCCACAAGCATAACACAACATAAGGTGAAACGGGGACGGACAAAACATTTGGTTTTGGACAGGACTAACATTTTGACAATAGACATTGGACGAGGAACTTGCAACAGGACTAGGATAATTGGTTGGAATAATGGGTTTAGGAGGAGGATTTTGAGATACGGGGGCACGAGACACATTCCTATTAACATTCTTATTGTCCCTACTGAACGCTTCCACACTAAAATCATTCTCCTGAACATCTGCCCTCTTGCACTCTAGCTTTAATTCCGCCAAAGGTTCTGTTTTTGTGGCAAAAGTTAGATTTTCCAGGTACGGTTTCAGGTTGCCCTTTATAATTTTGACCAGCTCTTTCTCCGGGATTCTTTGCCTCAGTCGGAACGTGAGATCATGGACGTCGGCGTAGAACTCGTCGAAACTCTCTTGGGGCTGCTGCTTCCGATCCATAATCTCTCGGATCACCTCGTAATCCGACTCTGCCGACTTAAACTGGGACAAAATTTCTCTCTTTAGCCCGAAATAGTCGAAGGACTCACCATCGGCGTGATCTTCCAGCACCTGCCAATACCACTTGAGAGCTGGCCCTGTGACTAAGCAGTGGAAATCAGAGAACAGTTGCTGGTAAGACAACTGGTATTGCATCCGCATGCGTTCCATCCTAAAAACAAAACTCTCCACCGTCATCCCCTTTGCTGAACCATCGAACTTGAGGTGCCATTTGTCCAAGTCAACCTTCTTTCTTCCAGTATAGTTGGAGTGGCCGTTGCCTGCATCAGTGTGGTTCGCGGTGCTGCGCTGGTTCGTTGTGGCATCCCTATCTTGCCCTGGGGTGGACGTATTTGGTGGAGGAGCTGATGCAACAGGAGCGCGCATAGACGTCTCCACATGAGCGACGCGATTGCTAAGGGTGGATATATCCGCCCTCACCTTTCGCACTTCGCCCATGTGATGATTCATCTCAGCGTTCTGCTGCATCATCACCTCCATCATACGTGCCAGATGGTCGATTCGCTCGTCCACAGTTGCCTGCGTGCGCTGGTTGCAACCATTGTTTTCGCCTTCACCTCCAACAGCTCCTTCCCCGCAGTCAGACATCTCCATCAGCTGGTCTAATTTCTTCGAGAAACTAAGGGACTGGTTTGCCACGTTCAAAGTGACCCTATCGGTAACCGTCAATTCCTGTCGGTTACTCGAAATATCCACCTGCCCAAAAACCCTAGATGCACAACGGTTCAAGAGGTCTATCGGAACGAAATCGACCGGGAATTCGATGCCTGTATCGATTTGGGTGAACAAGGACCCTGCCACCTGATTTTGTAATTCCAAGTCCCGTGCTAATCTGCGTGTTACCCTCCTGTCGCTTGCTAAAATACCTAAGCCACTCTTTGGAATCGCCCCCTGGTCCTTGGACTTCTCCATAAACTAATAAGACAGGTATAAACGGGATATCCGCGACCAGAAAACCAACCGTACCGAATCTTACTAGATAGAAGAAAACAAAAAAAACTGATAACTTTTCCCCAAATACCGACAAAAAATATAGGAGGTAAATTATGGATTAAATATTTCACATATATGTTTATTAGCCAAAAATGTAAAAAAGAAATTAGTTCAAATGTCAAATATATATGTTATATAATAAGTGGAAAAAAATGCGATAGGGATTTCACATAAAAAATTAAAAAAAATGTTATTTCATAATAAAGGTGCTCTAAAGGTAAATGTATGTACTTAAAAAATTTTAAGATTAAGAAGAAAAGTAGAAGTGTAAAAAACTATAGTAAAAAATAAAGAATTCTTAAATTCAAAAAAAATTATTAGTTTCTAATATACAAAACTATCGATAAAAAAAAATTTAAAAAAAAAAAAATACCTTAACGGATTTTTAGTTAAATGAATCTTTATAAAAAAAAGAAAAATTGAAGTCAACTTCTCAAATGAAATAGTCGTACTGTTGGTGCATTCTGGTGTTGTCCTCGCCTGATGGACTCTGTGGGTAGTTGAGCAAAAATGAGAGTTCTGTCCTAGGTCTAAGTCAGCTAATCCCCACTTAACTATGGAATGTGGCACTTCAGCGTCTAAAGGCTGGCTCAAGACGTGGTTGCCACAATTCCCCCTTCACCCCATTAATCTACTTTACCCCCTGCGAACACACAAAAACCTCACATACGTACAGTGCTGGACCATACATATGGCAGCTAATGTTGCATGCAACAAAAACAAAAACAAAGAAGAACAAAGAATGTCGTCTTAAAGTACTGCCGATGACTTCTGATACCACTTTTATCAAACGTTGGAGTTCTTAAAAGGAACTCAGAAATCACCGCCAGCACTCCCCCCACTGTCTTGTCACTTAGGCACATATCGCTCGTTGCTTGCAACAAGCGATGTTGCCCTCGCGACCCTAACTCTGTCCGTGAGAAGGAAAAATTATGAAAGTGAAAGAGATAGGAAAAGTGGAAATAGTATAAAGGAAAGTCAAAGAAAGTACGAGGAAATGAAAATTTTAAAGTAAAAAAAATTAGGAAAAATATGAGAAAATTGAAACTTTAAACTAGTGGGCTATATCGTTGGGCGCCGTTGTTACGTAACTGCCTGGTGCGGGAGAGGAGGAGTGGCGGGTCGGCATGGTTGTAGCCCAGCTGAGGCTCGTCGGCATTGGGGCGCAGTTCTTGCCACTTCTCCTTTCCCAACAGTTGCGAAGCAAAATTAGAGTTCATGCCTGGGTAAAGAATATATGCAAAAAAAGGAAATAGTGATATAGAAAAAGCGGGAGAAAACCTGTCCGAGTCAGGTGGAGCCTTCCCACCCCTCCTGTTCACGAGATGTGAACAGCCTTTGGACTCTACTATGGCTCCGCTTCCCGAGTAGAGTCCCCTTAAACCTGACTAATGTCCGTCTATGTGTACTTACGTTATTCCATTCTTTTCTCAACTACCCCAACTTACCATCAGTTGCCACGAGGGCAACACCTGCACCAACAAATGTATGTCTTTAGCCAGACATGCTATGGACTCAATTAACTGAAGCAAAGAACTCAACCCATGTACTTTAAAGGAAACTTTCTTTTGAATTTACAATATTCGATAATTTACAACTTTATTCAAAATATTCGATGATAGAAAAAAAAACCCTTACGCTAATTGAAAATTCATTCTTAATACCAAAATTACTATTAATTATTTTCTAATCCTAACACTTAAAAGATATTCAAAATTTTAATGGCGACTGACAACTTCAAAAAAATCTTAGAATTCAACCAGCCTAATGTGTATCTAGTTATTTGTGCACAGGCACACATTTAAATATAATTAAATATGTATGGAAGTATGTGCGCTCCCTCTCTCTAAAATTTGTAAACAAACTATATATATATATATGTGTATGAGGTCTCACTCAGATAAATTGGTAACTACATTTATGTGAGTATGAGCATTCTCGCTCTGAGTAAAAAAAGATCTAATAATATATATATGAAGGTATGTGTATGTGTGTGTGTGTGTATAGTATCTGCAAAACACTCACCTCGCTTTACAGTCCACGTTGGTACCAAAGTGACGTTGCTAGCTGAAAAGAAATGAGAAAAAAAAAACAAACAACATACACAGGGCTATATTAAAGACAGTGGTTCAGTTATAGGTCTTTGACCGCTTGACCGTGGTCAAGGCTAATTTTTAAAAACAATTGTCTTTTGGGTTTTAGTTTAACAACGCGGTTCGGTGCATATGCATTATTTTATGCATATGCAAAAAAAAATTTACGTATACGAAAAAAATTTCGCGGCGCATAAATTAATTAGTTAAGTAAAAAAATACAATCGCGGAATCGAATTAAAAAGTGATTAAAACATTAAAGTGCTTAGAATGGTGAGTGACGATAGAATCTGAATAATGTAGATTGGAAATGAAAATTGAAAAAAGTAAAAAAAGAAACGACCGCAGGGGTCAAAAAAATAAAAAAATGCAAACATGAAAAGTGAAAGTGTAAGCGAAATCCTGAAAAAAAATCTATCACATTTTTTGACGACAATGTCTCGAAAACAAAAAGTGAAATTTAGTTGCGATCTAAGCGAGGTCTAAAAAAACGCCAAAAGGAATAAAAATTATAGTAAAAAAGGTTTAAAAAAATATTAAAAATACGCAAAATAAATCCTTTTTTTTCAAAGAGATTAAAAATTAAATTTTTAGCAGTGGAAGCGTGCACTTCAGTGCCTACGCATATGCCTTAGCCGTAGTCGGCACAATAAAAAAATTGTATCAAAAAAGAAAAGACCAAGAAACTAAAGGTAAGAAAAATTCAAAGTGCAATCGAACTTCTACTCACTAACTAGTAATAAATATGTAAATAAATTCATAAATGTAAAAATTTAACAATTCAAAAATTCCAAAGTTTGAAAGTTTTTTTTTTTTTTTAAAGTTAGTTGGGTAATGCACCCTTTTAAATGTACCAAAGTGTGTGTGATGGTGGTAGTGGTAAAACTTAAAAGTTGGTGAGCACGCTGTCGTTGAGCCGAGCTTAGTTACTCTCTCTCTCTCTCACCTCTCAGCGGTGTTTCTGTGTTAGTGCTATGTTTTGTGTCGCCGTGTATATGTGTGGTGAGTGAATGTTTCAGAGTAGATGTTGCCAAGTAGATATTTATGTTGCTGATAATCTTGCCCAACTTCTGTACATGTTGCTGTGGCAATTAGTAATGTTGCTTAGGTAGACGCTGTGTTGTAATGTAAAAATTGTTCTACCCTCTTTTGTAGTGTTTGACGTGCCGGTATGATATTAAATGTTGGTATGATGTCGATTCCCTGTGTTTTGTATGAGTGAGTGTGTGTGTGCGTGTCTATATAATTTTTGCCCTGGTTTCCAAACTTGGTTTTTCGCTATGTATGTGAACGTGGGATATGATCGTTCGTTGTTGTTTTCCGTTTATGTATTTAACTGTCGCGGCCTTCGGTTGGCTTCGTGAGCTGCAATAAAAATGTATATGCATATTTTTTTCAAATATTTTTATTTTTCAAATTTCCTGCTAGATTTTGTTTTCTGGCCTTTAACTAACTTTGACGAATCTTATGAAATTATTTTTCTTCTAAAAAAAAATTGCCCAAAAATCCACATCAATTATTTCAAAAAAAAAAATTCTTCTTCTCTGTTTGCATACGTGCTCGTGTATATATGTACCTACATATATACATGTAAGTGCACTTGTGCATATTTTAATATTATTGAATTTTCAGAATTAAATTAAATTTTATCTAACTTAAAAGTCAAGAAAAATCCAAAAGGTAAAAAAAAATGGGATTTTGGGTCAAAAATTATAATTCGTGATTTAAAATTTTATGGTTTTGACAAAAGTGCAAAGAAATTATTTACAACAACAACCCAACCTATTTGTTTGCGTTCATGCTCGTGTACATATTTACATATGTACATATGTACACGAAAGTGCATTTATGCAGTTTTTAATCTTTTAGGAATTTTTCGAATAAAAATTTTAGAAAACAAAAAAAACAAAAAAATTTGAGAAACGGTTTTGGGGCTCAAAAATATTATTTAATATTTCAGGAATATTTTAGTGCATGCTGATGCAATTAAATAAACGGTCCTTTTCAGGGCCACAAAATTTCTAAACAGAGAGATCAAAAATTACGAAGCATCATTTTAGTTATAAACAAATAAAAAAATTATTAAAAAAAAATGTTTCAAACCCTTGCCAGGAAACCACAATCTAAATTAACAATAATACATTTTAATCGAGGATTTACACCGGAATTAAAAAATCTCCAAATTCACCAAACAAAAATTTTTAGAATTCACGGAAACTATTTTTACTAAACTTTCAAAAAAAGAAAAGGTTTTTCAAAAATTTAAAAATTTCACGAAGTGACTTACCGGTGACTCTGCAGATTGCTTGAAGGGATTTTCTCGCTCTGAGGGGGCGACTCTCCTGGCGCTGGTCAGATACCTAGGGAAGATTCCCTGGTACTAGTGATCCACTAATTTATTTTACGCTCGCGTATACTTTTTGCGTGAAACCGCACTTTAAATAAATACTTTATTTTTTTTTTCACACGCGCACCTACACTTTAAGGTGAACAACGCACTTTGTAAATAAGCTTTTTTTTTCAACACTTTTTGGCACTTGATAAGACCGCGACTTTTTCAAATTTGATCTGTCTATCAGCGGAACCCCTTTTTATACCCCATTGTCCTTGCGGCATTTCGGACACCGTACGGCACGAATTGCCTGCCTGCTTTGGTCAAACCAATCCGCGTTCGACACTTAAGCGGCACGTATATGCGCATATGTACAATCAACATTTTAACCCACTCACACCATTATCCATCCGCTATGCAAATATCGTAAAAACGAATAAGGGAGTTCGGTTAGCGGTTGCCCATACATTTGCTCATATACCCGCTTGCGCGTAGTCAGAGAAATCTTCAAAGGCTGTCGTTACATTACATACGACGTACATATGTATATATATATATATATACGAGTATCTATAAAAATCATAAATAAATAAAAAATCGTTTGTTACAAAAAAATTTGCGGCAGGCGACGACAGCTCCATCTTTCTTGCTCAACGATACACAGCTGACTGAAAGAATTGCGTGCGATACTGAGGTTAAGCTACGCATGAATGCGACAAATGCTTACTATTTGTCTGTATACAAATGTTGTATGTAGGCAGTTTAGCACTTACGACAAACGTTTTCTAATGATAACAAAAAATGGATTTCTATGGAAAATTGTCGTATGTGATATATTTCTGCTACATACGATAAAAAGCATACCGGAATTGTTATATTTTGTAACATACGACAAAACGCACAGTAAATAACTCAAAAACTAAAGAAGATAGAAAAAAACGGTTTGCAGAAATGAAAAGATCAGTACCGAATTAGTTATTCTGCATCAAAACCTGAAAATGGTCAATTTGCACATTCGCCGTTCGGTTTCTGAGGCGACGAAAAGTCAAAAAGGAGAATCATTTTAAGTATCTGTGGTTAAGTAACTCAAGATTACTTATGAAAAAATCAGAACATGATAGAGCTGTTGTTACAAAAACGTTTTATCCGGTTAGCGTTTTTTAATCTGTAATGTTTGGGGTATGTCAGAGTATTATCTTAGCTCTTCAGCCGCATTTAGGTGAGCATTAAAATGCCCCACAAGATTCCGAAATTAAAACACAAGGGTTGAGTCTTAAAATTGGAATGATTTATTCGGCTCATCGCCGCCTTTTATATGCTAACAATCTACCTTATGAGTAATCTAATTTACAAACTTACATTTCTAAGTTGTTAGTCATGCTTATGACTCTACGTTATTGTACATAAATGTATATGGGTTCAATCGAGTTTACTTTATTGGAAAAGTGCAGCGCAAGCTAAATTGATTTGAGTACTTTGGCCTAGTTATTGCCAAAAGTATATTGAACTTTTTACTAATATTGTGTGAACATTTTATTTTGCTTAGCTGTCATGCTACAAATCCATTTGTGTTTTTTTTTTTAATGAATACAAGCACGTTTTTTTATAGACGACAGCTCTAACATAGACTTCGTTTCACGTATTGCCGGTTCTGCGAGAACGGTATTTGTACCTGTACAATACCCTTCGTACCGAAACGACCCGGGTTGTTTTTTTTTTTATAATGACTCGGCCAAGAGCAATACATTTCGAAGTGACCCTGTCTAACGCGTCCCGATTCCCTCACCTATTGTCATCCCCGCAAAAGCCCCTTGCAGCACGGCTGCTCCTTATTCTCTTGATCCGGGCTGGCATTGAGCCAAATCCTGGCCCAAGAGAATGGTTCTGCTGCGTTTGTCGGAAGAAAATATATACAAGACGATCACACTCAGTACAGTGTGCATCATGCAAAGGTTGGTTGCATAAATCTAGTTGCTCCGGACTAGATCCAAAAACACATCGGCCCACTAGTTTCTATAAAAGTTTTGTGGCGCCCTGCTGTTCACGTCCTAGGACGTCCCGAGGCAAGCGACGCTCATATGTTGCTTTATCGCCCTCTAATAATCAAGTCTCCACGACCTGCAATAATTATATTGCCCAGCAGAATATATGTGTTCCCGGCTGTAGCTTACTTCCTAGTGCATCAACAGCACAAGCACCCACTCATGGCTACTTTCTTCGTAGCACATCAGTTGATGCTTGTAGCACTACTGAGCTTCAGCCCCAGTCTCTAAACTCTTTACTAACTTCTTCCGGCACTGGCACGAATGAAATTCAAGTCCATCAACTTCTGGTCCCTCACTCTTCGTGCACTGTATGTCGGCACAGGATATATGCGTGTGTGGCATCGGTCAAGTGCAACTCCTGCCTAGGCCTGTGTCACCTACGCATATGTTCTGGGCTTGCAAACAGAAATCTCTGGACTGATGTGTTTGTCGCGCCTTGCTGTCGAGTTGTACAGCCCTCAACGCCGACGGATGTACACTCATCTAATAGTGAACGAATTCCGCCGGCTTCAGGACTGCAACGGAGGTCAATATCGCGACATAACCTACCACCATCTAGGCGAACACATCAGTCTTTAACTCCCAGAGTGGCCATTGCCTCTCCTTCGCAAATTAAATTGTTGCAATTTAACTGCAACGGCTTGCCCGGCAAGATAGCGGAGATAACCACATTTATGCAACTACATAAAATCTAAATTGCTGCAATCCAGGAGACAAAACTTGGCCCCCACTCGAATCTCCGATCGAGTGGAGGCTACCACGTACTCCGGCATGACCGTACGGACGGCGGAGGTGGTCTCGCGTTCCTTGTTCACCATACGGTGCAGTATAGGGAATTTGATATCAACACTGACCAAAGAGACTTACCTTTAGAGTGTCAAGGTATAGTTATACAAGCTGGTGGCGTTGATCTCGAGCTAATCAATATATACATTCCTCCCGTCACCTGCTGCCCCAGAAGTTATCGTCCTGACCTTAGGGCGTTTCTTTGTGGCGATAACCGTATCATCATGAGCGATTTTAATGCCCATCATGATATGTGGCATTCACACCTTTCTGTGGACGGCAGAGGACGGGAATTAGCCGAGCAAATTGATAACTCCTCTTTCTGTACTGTAAACGGAGACTCCTCAACTAGGATGGCTGTTAACTGCAGTAGCTCCCCGGACCTAACTATTGTTAGCTCGGGGTTAATTAACAGCATCAACTGGCAACCTATGGTGGCCCTGTCATCCGACCACCTGCCTATCATCCTGTCCGTCGATCGTGCGACGGACTTTCTCACGTCGGAGAAAAGAACATACGTGAATTTCAAAAAGGCCAATTGGGTCGGCTTTTTGGAATTCACGGACAGCTCCTTTGGTGATCTTCCCATTCCCACTGACGTACACGTTGGCGAGCGTAACATACGTGAGATCATTAAAAAGGCTACATCCCGTTTTATACCAGCTGGTAGGATAAAAGATATTAGGCCTAACTTACCAGCTGAGGCCGCAGCCTTGGCCAACGAACGTGACCTCATACGCAACATCGATCCCTCTGACCCACAGATCGGTGATCTCAACGTGGAAATCAGACGGCTGGTTAACGAACACAAACAAACCAAATGGGAGGAGCACCTCAGGTCTTGTAACCTCTCTACCGGTGTTGGGAAATTATGGTCCACCGTCAAGTCCTTGTCGGGTCCACCAAAAAATGTCGACATTACCTTTGGTGACAAGACAATAAATGACCCCAGGAAATGTGCACAGGCTTTTTGTCGACAATATGTCCCACACCCTGCGCAAGACAGGGCTAGACGTGGAATCTTCAGGCGTGCGCATAAACACAAAAACTATGCCCCCGTTCCCATCACCGCTACAGAGGTTCAAGAGGCCATCCGGAAGGCCAAAAACTCCAAAGCCATCGGCCCTGATGGCATAGCCATGGTGCATCTAAAACATATCGGCCTAGCGGGAGTCAAATATTTAACTGCCGTCTTCAATTTGTCTCTGATCACAGCTGTCATACCCGATAAATGGAAGCAGGCAACTGTGATCCCACTACTAAAGCCTGGCAAGCCAGCTAACGTTGGGGAGTTATATCGTGCGATATCACTCCTCTCGCCAGTAGTAAAGACACTTGAAGCGGTCTTACTCCCGCTCTATACATCACATCTGATGTTGGCCGAGCACCAACATGGCTTCAGGAAAGGTAGGAGCACAACATCTGCTCTAAATATCATAAACACTCAGATTACTGGCGGTCTAAATCAAAACAGGCCTAATGACAGGACGGTTCTAGTTGCACTTGATTTGAGTCAAGCTTTTGACACAGTAAATCATGGGCAATTTGTAGCTGATTTGGAAGACTCGTCACTCCCCCCCTGTCTAAAGCGTTGGACCGCCAATTATCTCAGTGGTCGTCGGTCGTCTGTTGTATTCAGAAACAAAAAATCTAAAGCCAGGAAGATAAAACAAGGGGTACCACAGGGTGGTGTCCTCTCCCCGTTATTGTTTAACTTCTATATTTCGAAGCTTCCTCCTTCACCAGAAGAAGTTACGATTGTTTCTTACGCAGACGATTGCACGATATTGGCAAGTGGTACTTCCGTTGATGAGCTGTGCTCTAAATGAAATGGTTATCTCCCCTCTCTAGTCGAGTTCTTCACTGCCCGAACCTTGACATTGTCGCCAACAAAGTCTTCGGCGACCTTATTCACGACGTGGACAGCGCAGGTTGGCATGGAATTAGAAATTTATGTAGGTGATCATAAAATACCTACTGTCGCTCACCCAAAAATTTTAGGAGTGACTTTTGACACCATGCACACTTTCGCTGCCCATTCAGCTGCAATTGTCTCAAAATTACAGAGCCGCAACAAAATCCTCAAGTCACTAGCCGGCAGTACTTGGGGTAAAGACATAGAAACGTTGTTGGTAACGTACAAGGTAATTGGTCGGCCGATCCTGAACTATTCGTCGCCGATATGGTCGCCGGGGCTTGCAGACGTTCACTGGAATCAGCTTCAGGCCTGTCAAAACACCGCGCTCTGAACCGCTACGGGGTGCGTCCTTATGTCACCTATATCTCATATACATAATGAGGTGGAAATGCTTCCAGTTAGGGAGCATAATGAAATGCTAAACAAGCAGTACCTACTGAATTGCTATAAACCACAGCATCCCGGTAGGCAACAGCTTGAACTCATTCCGCCTCCTAGGACCATAAGGTCGCATCTACGTAAACATTTTGATGAGATCCGTCACTATATAACAACGCCGTTTGATCTACAGGTGCACAAACAGGCTTTGGGGCATATCCATACAACGTCTGTTGGCCATTACTCTGCGCTCTGTCCGCTAAACAATGTCTTACATGCCGCAACACCTGGCATTTCTGAAGAGGAGCGTCATCTTCCTCGAGAGACAATGGTCACTCTGGCTCAATTACGCTCTGGATATTGTAGTAGGTTAAACTCCTACATATCTAGACTGAACCCTGATGTGCCGAATGTATGTCCGGCATGCGGCTCGTCCCCCCACAATACCAATCACTTATTTTCTTGCTCATTTGAACCCACTCTTCTAACACCCATCTCTCTTTGGTCCAACCCTATTGAAACTGCTAGTTTCCTTGGACTCCCGTTAGAAGATATTGATGACAATTAGGTTAAGGAAAAATACGCGTTGGGCAGGACTACACCTCGTTACAACAACAACAACTCCAACTTACATGACATAGATGATTTAAACTTATTAACAGTTGAAAGTTATTAACAGTTGAAAGTAATACCTTAACCATTGTTCAACAAAATGTGAGAAGCCTACGACAGAATTTTAATTCATTATGTTTGAACCTGGAAACCTTTGCACATCCTCCAGATATTGTTTTTGTAAGGAAATATGGATCTACTCTTACGAAGTTAATGATTACCATATTCCCGGCTAAAATTTTTTCGCGAATACTAATGACTCTTACTCAGCTGGTGGTGTCGTAGTTTTCGTACATGATATACGAGGTGTGTTCAAAAAGTATCGCGAAATTCGAATTTTTTGTGGCTTATGTTGGTACTCATGTCTCTCACTTATGCCGACAAGCTCGGCCATTTTCAATGTTCAGTTAATTGTTGACAGCTGCTTTGCTTGCACGTGTTTTGGATCGGCTTCGATTTTTACCTATTCAAAAAAAATGGATCAAAGAACCTGTATCAAATTTTGTGTGAAAAACGTACCAAAATTGCTCAATTGTGACCAAAAACAGCATCGCATGAACATTGCTAATGAGATGTTAAACTCTGTCCGCGACGACCCAAACTTGTTCAAGAGGATCATAACTGGTGACGAATCGTGGGTTTATGGTTATGACGTGGAAACCAAAGCTCAATCATCTCCATGGGAGTTGCCGCGCGAACCAAGACCGAAAAAAGCGCGCCAAGTTCGGTCGAATGTGAAAGTTTTGCTGACAGTTTTCTTCGATTGCAGGGGCGTGGTACATCATGAGTTCTTGCCACAGGGAAGAACGGTCAATAAGGAATATTACCTGCAAGTTATGCGCAATTTGCGCGAAGCAATCCGCCAGAAACGCCCGGATTTGTGGAAGAACAAAAATTGGCTTTTGCACCACGATAACGCCCCTGCTCACGCATCGTTGCTTGTGCGCGACTTTTTGGCCAAAAACAACATACTATCTGGCCCCCTGTGACTTTTTCTTATTCCCTAAACTGAAGAGGCCCATGAATGGACGACGTTACGCTTCTCTTGACGAGATAAAGACGGCATCGAAGGAGGAGCTGAACAAGATACAAAAAAATGATTTTTTGAAGTGCTTCGAAGATTGCAAAACCCGTTGGCACAAGTGTATAATATCTCATGGGGATTACTTTGAAGGGGGCAAAATAGATATTCATGAATAAATAAATAATTTTTGAAAAAACACAAAATTCGCGATACTTTTTGAACACACCTCGTATATGAGCATGATGTTAAAAGTTTTTGCCTAGCAAGTGCGGATATTTTAAAACTTAATTTGAATACGAAAAAGGATCTAGTTAGCTTTTTATGTGTTTATAGACTTCAATTTAGGAAGAATTTACTTCTGTTTTGGATAAGGAAACAACAGCAAACCTAGTCATATTAGGAGATTTCAATATTGATTTATTAAGCACGAACTCTACAGTAGATTACCATTCTGAACTGTTGGCCAGTCAAGGCTTGGCATCTTATATCAATAGTATCACACGGCCAGTTTCTGGAACAAATTTAGACCATATTTATGGTGGAAAAGGCGCAGTAGACATTGTCCTGGTTCAAGAGCCGTGGATCACTGGAGATAGGATCTGTGGTTTGAGGCGCCCCTACTTACAAGCTTTATAGCGCAACAGGTAGAGGTAAACTTCGAACGTGTATTTTAGTTAAATCAAATATTAACGCTCTTCTCTTACCCCAGTTTAGTGACGGAGATCTGACAGCGATAAGCGTCGAGGGGCTAGGTAGAGGTTGCAGGTTCGCATCATTCTATCTAGCTCACGATCACCAAAGACCACTACCATCAAACAACTTTAGATAGTTCGTGAGTTCCACAAAACCACGGGACGATATCATCGTGCTAGGCGGCGACGCTAATGCCCATCACAACCAATGGGGCAGCACTGACACTAATGAGCGAGGTGAGTCACTCTATAACTACCTACTAGGCACTAACCTAAGTATATGTAACACGGGGAATGAACCCACCTTCGTAACAAGAAACCGAGAGGAAGTCCTCGATATAACGTTGGTCACTGACTCTTACAGTGACCTCATAGAATCATGGAGGGTGTTAGGCGAGCACTCCTTCTCAGACCATAGATACATTAGCTTCTCCTTAGTAGATATACATACAAGTCCGAAATATATACAGAATATTAGGAAAACAAATTGGGGTTACTACCAAAAGCTTATTCGCAAATATTTGTCAAATCAGCTGGTAACACCTAAAAAGGATGAGGAGCTAGACGATCTCGTCAGCTCCTTCAATCAACACTGCAAGATTGCTCTAGACAAGGCGTGTCCGCCTAAAAAGTTAGCTGAAACCCACAGAGCACCCTGGTGGTCGTCCGATCTAGATAATCTCAGAAGGACATGTAGGTCGGCCTTTAACAAAGCCAAACAGGATGGTTGCGTAACATCCTGGGCACTTCACAAAACTAAGTTAAGTAACTACAAGAAAGAAATTCGCAAGGCCAAACGGGCCTCCTGGGTGAATTTCTGCAACAATATCGAATCAACATCTGCAGCTTCGCGCCTGAGGAAGGTGCTCTCAAAATCGCCAGCGACACTGAGCCACATACAAATGCCGGATGGGAATTGGACCGATTCGAGCACTGACACAATGAATCTGCTTCTGGTTGCTCACTTTCCGACATGCACAGACACGGCTACTACTACGGTCGGGAATGAAATGCTTTTGGATCAGCTGATAAAGGAAATAACCGATGATAAAAAGCTGGACTGGGCCTTGGCCAGTCTCAAGCCCTATAAATCGCCAGGACCGGACGGAATATTCCCGGCCCAGTTACAACAAACATCCGAGCTTATTAAGCCCTGGCTGAAGACCATGTTTGTTAGTTGCCTCAGGCTCAACTATGTACCTGCATCATGGAGAGAGGTTAAGGTAGTATTTTTCCCAAAATCCGGGAAACCATCCCATTCTAAACCTAATGATTTTAGGCCAATAAGCCTATCTTCATTTCTACTTAAAATTATGGAAAGACTTTTGGAGGACTATGTCAGAAGATCGATAGACTCAACTCATATGTCGCGGGCTCAACACGCCTATAGTAAAGGTAGATCGACTGACACTGCCTTGCATTCTCTGGTATCTGTTATAGAAAAGTCAATTGACACAAAGGAATATACACTGGTGGCTTTCCTTGATATAGCAGGTGCCTTCAACAACGTTCTACCGGAAGCCATTACCTCGGCGTTAACGGGTCTGCGGGTCGATACCTGCCTTATGGAGTTTATCCGCAAATTGCTTATTAGCAGACGGATTACAACGGAGCTAGACGGTAATTCGATTCACAGACTCGTTAACAGAGGTACCCCGCAAGGAGGTGTTCTCTCTCTGCTCCTGTGGCTGGTAAACCAACTTCTACGTCTCATGGAAGCTGAAGGCTACCAAGTGATCGCGTACGCCGATGACATCTGCGTTATCATTCGGGGAAAATCCTCAAACCCTCTGCAATTTAAGGGAAAATGCTCTGACTAAAGTATGCGACTGGGCGAACGCTTCAGGTTTGGAGGTTAATCCCGAGAAAACCGAACTTGTCCTCTTCACTAGGAGGTACAACATACCGAACTTAATACCACCAAAAATTGGGAATACAACTTTAGTACTCAGTGACAAAGTCAAATATCTAGGAGTTATTCTAGACAGGAAACTACTCTGGAGCGACAATATAGCGGAACGAGTTAAAAAGGCAACATGCGCGTTGTTTACTGGCAAGAGAGCAATTGGTATATCGTGGAGGTTCGCTCCCAAAGTGGTGCACTGGATATACACAGCTATTGTTCGTCCAATTTTACTCTACGGTGTGCTGGTCTGGTGGCCGGCACTAACCAAGAACACGTACCTCAAGCAGATACAAAAAGTCCAAAGGAGTTCAGAACTCTGCATAACCGGGGCCCTCGGCTCCACTCCGACAGAAGCACTCAACACGATGCTGAATCTTCCACCACTCGATCTGGTGGCTAAAGAAATGGCTGTGATTACAGCTCTGCGATTAAGGGAGACCGACGTATGGAAGGGCGGCACATGTGGTCACGCCACAATTTTAGGCTCCCATGCACCTGTGAGCATACCATTACATACTGACTATTGTACGCCAAGCAACGTGTTTTTTAGGAACTACGAGGTGAAAATACCCACAAGACAAGAATGGGATTACCGACCGCATACTGTGCGGAATGCCATGAACATATTCACCGATGGCTCTAAGCTTGAAGGGAAGGTGGGTGGAGGTATCTTTTCACCGGACCTGGGACTAGAGATCTCCTTTCCTCTTCCCGACCACTGCAGCGTGTACCAAGCAGAAATGCTGGCAATACACGGTGCAGTGAAAAGCCTAGCGTCTACGCCCCAAAACGGCAAACGGATATTTATCTTCTCAGATAGTCAGGCCGCGCTAAAGGCACTGAACTCATGTGTCGACAACACAAAGTCGCTAACTGAATGCCGCAGATCTCTTAACGAGATGGCTCAGCACTTCAGTATCAGCCTTATTTGGGTACCTGGTCACAGGGATATTGAAGGCAACTGTATAGCGGATGAGCTGGCCAGAAGAGGTACCACCACTCATCTCCTTCCAGGAAATGATCTGGTAGGCATTCCCATGGCATCTTTCAAACTCCGAGCTAGCACAAATACCTTACAAAGGGTAAATGAGCTCTGGTCAGGTCTCTCGACGTGCGAGATATCAAGGCTAACTTGGCCTTCGTACAACAGAGGACGCACTAACTGTCTGCTGGCCCTTAATAAATCCGGTGTTTCATCACTGATAAGGGTGTTAACAGGGCACTGCTTAATAGGCACACATGGTGCTAGGATGGGCGTAATAACTCACGATTACTGTCGCAGTTGCAGATGTATTGAAGAGGAGGAGAGTGTTCAACATCTGCTGTGTCATTGTCCTGCACTCAGCAGAAGACGATTGGCTATTCTCGGCCAACCGTTCATCGACGACCTCACGGAGGTTTCAAAAATGGATATTAGGGCTCTATCGAAATTCATTGATTCCACGAGCTGGTTTGATCCTCTAATCCAAGTGTGAGAATGTGAGATTGTTGATGTTTGTCTCTCGGATATGGGGTGGGTCTTAAGACCGCGTAAGGTATCACAATGGGCCAACTTGACTGGCCTAAGTGGTGGGCAGGGTCCTGCACTCTGTCCTGCCCTCGCAACCCAACCTAACCTAACCTATGGTCGATTTGATAACAATACACATAGCCCGTCTGTTGGTCTCAATTTTGATCTTGGAGTTTCTGACCATTGTATGGTTGGACTTAAAATCAGTAGTCTAAACAATGTTTGAAATTTTAATAATAAGATTCCAGCAGTCGTTAAGAAAATCAATTTTAGCGCTCTTCATAATTCGCTTCGCTATGAAAAATGGGAAGCTGTTTATATAGAAAATGACGTTAAAGCTTATAATTTATTTTTGTCTACGCTACAAGCACATATAACAAAATCTACGTTTGTTGCTTCTCCTAAACGTTCGGAAACTATTCTCAAGCCCTGGATTTTCTAAAGAAAATAAACTTAAATATAAATTACGCGTGAAATGTCGCAAGCACCCTAGAAACACTCGCCTCCGGAAGCTTGTGAAACTCCTCACATTCAGTTTTAATAAAGAATGTCGTTTTAGGCATGATAGTTTGTTTAAGAATAAATTTTTAGCTGCGAAAGGTGACGTGAAGAAAGAATGGAATGTGGTCAATGACATTCTTAATCGCAATAAAGAAAAACAAACCAATTCATTTGTTTTGGATATCGAAGGCGAATTTGTTTCTCGTCCATTAGACGTTGCCAATCACCTCAATGATTTCTTCGTTACAATTAGAAAAGAGTCCGCTCCAAGTAATAGTAATATAAGCTGCACATGTAACAACCGCTTCATTTACTGTGTAAATTCTTCTCCTGGCTGTAGTTTTTTCTTTGCGCCAATTTCTGGGTCAGAGATTTTAAGTTTAATAAATTCTTTAAAAAAGACTGATTCTTCTGGGAGTGATAGTATTTCAAACCGTACTTTAAAGAACATTGCTTTTTATGTTGTTGACATTTTAAAGCATTTATTTAATTCAAGTATTGTCACGGGAGTGTTTCCAGCCAATTTAAAATGTGCTATTGTCATATACCATAGTATAGTGTAAGATTTTTAATAAACTTCCTAGGGATATACAATCAATTCGAAGAATACGCGTTTTCCTAAAGCTGTTAAAATTATGGCTTCTTGGTTTAAGCCATGACGATATTGAAGTTCTGTTACGGCCTATCATAAAATCGGCTTCCAATTAAAAATATTGCAACATCTTTTTTTCTCCTTTTATATTTTTTTTTTTTTTTGTTTTTCATCAAGTTCACTTGTAACTAGCTTGTTTTGTAATCCACCTTGTGAACCTATTTGTATTTATTTTAAATATGTACATTTTCTTCAATTAATTAATTAAATTTATTTTAGTAATTTATTTTTATCTATTTTATATATAAATAACTGCGTTTAAATGATATTTGTTTGCACCCCACATTTCTCAACTTCTATTGTAATCATTACAAGAAATGGCGTTATCACTGTTCTCATTTTGAACACACAACGCCATTACCCATTATCTTATTACATATAGTTAGGGGTTAGGTTCAAGTGGCTGCCGCAGAGGCACACCTAGGCCAGTATTAAAAGGCCCGTTGTGATACCACCAACACTGGGAAAGTCAGTTCCGGGACCCTGCCATATGGAAAATCCCGTTATTAACGGAATTCTCCACATAGCAGAATCCCGGGACTGACGTTCCTATACCGACACCGCTACTCCTCCTCGAACCATTTAGATGACTTGATGAAGGCCATCAGGTCCTTTATGTCCAGCTTCGTGAACTGGCGTAGGCTAACCAGGAAGGGAACTCCCAAAAAGCGCATTCACGCGCCACTTAAAGCCGGGCAGTTGCAGATGAGGTGCTCCACCGTTTCCTCCTCCTCACCATCCTTAAACTCCTACAGCATCGTCGGTGGGGCACACCTAGTCTTTCTGCGTGCCTACCAATGAGGCAGTGCCCAGTTAATACGCCAATTAACATGGAGATTTCTCTTCTCCTTAGGGCATAAATTTGTCTTGATCTTTTATGATCCCATTTCGGCCAGGTTTCTTTGGATATCCGGCATCCTGGAGATTGCAGCCATCTTTCGTTGGCTTGGCGGAGTGTGTACTCCTTCAGCATAAGCTTGCATGTGGCAAACGGCATACCTAAGCGCTCTTTATCCCGAAGAACCTGCTTGGTCGTGCCCTGCCTCGCAAGTTCGTCTGCCCTACAATTTCCCTCGATGTCCCTATGCCCCCGGACCCATGTGAGGTTCACGCGATTCTGTTGGGCCATCTCTTGTAGAGATCGACGACAGCTGAGCGTCAGTTCAGAGTTGAACGACTAAGAGCCATGGGATTTGATGGCCGCCTGGCTGTAGCTGAATATAAAAATGTCCTGTCCGATAGTGTGTTGGCCTATCCAAGCCGCGGCGTCCATGATTGCTGAAACTTCAGCCTGGAAGACACTGCAGTGATCAGGTAGTCTGAAGGAGAGCTCAAGGTTCAGATCCTTTGAATAAACCCCTCCTCCAACTCTGCCGTCTAGCTTCGAGCCATCACTATAAATGGAAGTGCCGCTATGAGTGGTGGGACTCCGATCCGTGCTCTCCCATTCTTCCCTGCTGGGAATGTTGATTTTAAAACCGCTATCTCCGACTGTTGTGGTCGCACAACGATCTGTGCTCAGCGGAAGAAAGCTATAGGATCCCAAAATACAGGCGTGTCCAGTAGTGCTTGCGCCCCAGCCGGACGTTTCCCTTAGACGCAGAGCCGATGCTGCTGCCACCCGGTGCCCTTCCAGATCGAGTGGCAAAATACCAAGAATGGCCTGGAGTGCTTCATTGGGCGTTGTTCTTAACGCACCGCTTATGCAGATCATGCAAGATCTGTGTACTTTACCTAGCGGATTAAGGTTTGTTGCCTTGTTCAGCGCAGGCCACCATACCACAACTCCATAGAGCATGATTGGTCGAATGATTGCAGTGTAGATCCATTTGCATATTTTGGGGCTGAGCCCCCATTTCTTTCCAATGGCTCTTTTGCACGTGTAGTTTTGGTAGTATTAGCGGTGGTATCTTATAGCGGTATGGAGTGTAATGGAGTGTGGTTAATAAGTGACCTTGCTCAATCCCGACTCTTGCGTCCTCGTTCGTGCACTCTGGGCAACGGGAGCTACCTAGGCTCGCGGCAGAAAGAGAGGGAGCCCCGGTGGGGCCACTCTGACATACTTGGTTTAAGGGCTCACCGAGGTTTTTGCGTAGCGTCTGTTCACCATGAGGTGCGGCTGCAAGCGGGCGTCTGTCTTGAAGCAAGCGGCTCGCTATATAAATGTGTAAATATTTTCCAAAACCCCGAAACGGGTTGTGCGCTGGGTTTGGGACCCGCCACGTAAAAAACTTAATTCCAATGAAAAAATATTCAAAGCCTCGGATGAGAACCCCCTTTAATGTTGACGACCCGGCAAAACGAATAAGGCATAACGATTTGGATATTAGGGCATGTACCGGGAATGTCCGGACCCTTTCAAGGGACGGTACCGCTGCCCGACTGGTTGATGTCCTCGTAGGCGCAAAGGCTGACATCACCGCCCTGCAGGAAATGCGATGGACGGGGCAAGGAAAGACGACCATCGGTCCTTGTGACGTATACTACAGTGGCCAGACACGCGGCAAAGCGCGTGGTGTAGGATTCGTGGTGGGAAAGAGACTTCGCCGCCGAGTATTAGCGTTCACTCCTGTGAACGAGCGTCTCGCTGCGATCCGCATCAAGGCGAGGTTTTTCAACATAACATTTATCTGCGCCTATGCGCCGACTGAGGAGACGGACGACGCAGAGAAGGACTCCTTCTACGATAAACTTGAACAGACTTATGATCGCTGCCCACAGCATGATATCAAAATCGTGCTCGGCGACTTTAATGCCAAGGTGGGCAAGGAAGGAGTCTTTGGTCCCACAGTTGGAAAATTCAGTCTCCACGATATAACATCCCCCAACGCCACTAGGTTGATTGACTTCGCCGCTGCTCGCAATATGGTCATCAGTAGTACCAGGTTCCAGCATAAGCGAATACACCAAGCCACATGGCTGTCCCCTGATCAAAGAACTAGAAACCAGATTGATCATGTCTTGATTGACGGCAGACATAGCTCCACCGTTCTGGACGTGCGTACACTGCGTGGTCCCAATATTGACTCTGACCATTATCTTGTCGCAGCCAAGATACGCACACGCCTCTGTGCAACGAAGAAAGTGCGCACAGTAACGGAAGGAAAGTTTGACGTCGAGAAGCTGCGCATGACACAGACAGCTGATAATTTCACAACTCGACTCTCACACCTGCTAGCAGAGGGCAATCCTCGACCTAACGATGTAACCGAGCAATGGAAGCATATCTCTCACTCATTGCGTACCGCCGCTGAGGCCACTATAGGGTTCCAGCGAGCCCGCAAGAACAACTGGTACGATGAGGAATGCAAAACTGCCTCGAAAAAACAGGACGCTGCCTACAAGGAGACGTTGCGAACGGGCGCAACCCGCAGTGTATGGCAACAATATCGTGAGGCAAAGAAGGAAGAGAGACGCCTTTTCAGAAAAAATAAAAGTGAGGCCGAAAAGTCGTCCCACCACCTGACTATGATGAAGTGAGGATAGCTATATCCCGGCTCAAAAACAACAAAGCGCCTGGAAAAGACGGACTACCCGCCGAGCTGTTCAAACGCGGAGGCGAAGAGCTGGTAAAAAGCATGCATCAGCTCTTATGCAGAATATGGTCAGACGAATGCATGCCTCCGGATTGGAATTTAAGTGTGCTTTGCCCAATCCAAAAGAAAGGCGATCCCGCTAACCGCACCAACTACCGCGGAATTAGTCTTCTTAATATCGCATATAAGGTTCTTTCTAGCGTGTTGTGTGAAAGGCTGAAGCCCATCGTAGACAAACTGATTGGACCTTATCAGTGTGGCTTTAGACCTGGTAAGTCTACCATCGACCAGATTTTCACGATACGCCAAATCCTGGAGAAGACCCATGATAAGAGAATCGACACTCACCATCTCTTTGTCGATTTTAAAGCCGCTTTTGACAGCGTAAAAAGGAGTCGCCTGTATGCCGCCATGTCTGAATTTGACTTCCCTGCAAAGCTTATACGGCTTTGTCAAATGACGTTGAGCAATACCAACAGCTCCGTCAGAATCGGGAAGGACCTCTCTGAGCCATTTGAAACCAAACGAGGCTTCAGACAGGGCGACTCCCTTTCGTGCGATTTCTTCAATCTGATGCTGGAGAAGATAATTCGAGCAGCAGAGCTAAACCGCAATGGTACAATCTTTTACAAGAGCGTGCAATTGCTGGCGTATGCCGATGCCGATATTGATATCATTGGCCTTAACAACCGCGCCGTAAGCGCTGCCTTCTCTGGACTGGATAAGGAAGCGAAAAAAGTGGGTCTTGCCGTGAACGAGGACAAGACGAAGTATTTGCTGTCACCAAAGAAAGAATCGGCGCACCTGCGCCTTGGCAGCCATGTCACTGTTGATAGTTACAAATTTGAAACTGTGAGGGACTTCGTCTATTTGGGAACCAGTATCAACACCGAAAATAATATCAGTCTAGAAATCCAGCGGAGAATCACTCTTGCCAACAAGTGCTACTTTGGACTGAGTAGGCAATTGAGAAGTAAAGTCCTCTCTCGAAGAACAAAGATCACGCTCTATAAGTCTCTCATCATACCTGTCCTGATGTATGGCTCAGATTCATGGACAATGTCAAGAGAAGATGAGATGGCCCTTGGAGTATTTGAGAGAAAAGTTCTCCGGAAGATTTATGGTCCTTCCCGTGATGCCAACGGCGAGTATAGAAGGAAATTTAACGATGAGCTGTACGAGCTCTACGCAGATCTGACCATAGTCCAGCGAATTAAAGACTCCGCTGGCTGGGCCATGTTATGCGAATGGACAAAGAAGCTCCAGCACAGAAGGTTTTCCTATCGTCGCCTGAATTCGGCAGCAGAGGAAGGGGGAGGCCTCGACTGAGATGGAAACAACAGGTGGAGGATGACTTGAACTCCCTTGGGGTTTCCAATTGGCGTCCGTTATCGCTAAAAAGGAATGACTGGCGTGCTTTGATACGAAACGGCCAAAATCGCTTAGGCGGTTAAGCGCCAATAAATGATGATGATCTTATAGCGGTTGGTAAAGAGAACCAGTTCTACTTTTCCCGGGTTGATGCTCAGTCCGCAGCGCGAGCACCATGAGGAAACCTCTCGCAGTGCTACTTGCATCAAGTCGCACAGGGTTTGTGGGAATTTGCCCCTATATAATATAACAGCTAAGTCGTCTGCATATGCCACTACCTTCCCGCCTCCCAGCTTGTGTCTCGCAGCAACGATTTGACAGTGAGGTTCCATAGAAGCGGGGAGAGAACACCGCCCTGAGGCGTTCCCCTTGTGACATAGCCTGACAAGTCAACCGAGCCGAGTGATGAAACTATTCGTCTACCCTTTAATAGTTGATCAATAAGTCCAATAAGAGACCTGCTTATGCCCAGACTTGTTAAAGCGGTGTTTATAGCATCAGGGCTTATGTTGTTGAAGGCTCCTTCAATATCTAAAAAGGCCGTAAGACAGTACTCCTTCTCATACAGCGATTTTTCAATAACAGAAACTAGGCTGTGAAGCGCAGTTTCTGTAGATTTCCCTATGGTGTATGCATGCTGATAGCTACAGATCAGGTTGCTATCAATAGTAGAGGAGAGGTAGTCATTTATTATCCTCTCGAAGGTTTTGAGCACAAAGGAAGAGAGAGACGCCTTCCCCGCCATAGGAATAAACACTACCGTAGCACTTCTCCAGGAGCACGGAATGTAGCTAAGAGAAAGGCAGGCTATATAGAGAAATACCAGCCATTTGGCTGATGTCTCCAGCGTGTTTATGAGTTGTGCGGGAATAATCCCGTCTGGCCCGGCAGCCTTGAACGGTTCGAAGCTTTTAACCGCCCACCTAACCTTTTCCTCCGTGATGGGTATGTATACAGCCAGGTTTGTTGTAGGTGCTACGGGTTCCTCATGCAAGTTCCCTGGGAAGTGCGAATTCAAGAGCAGCTCTAGGGTTTCCCTCTCCGTGCTGGTCCAGGATCCTTCAGGTTTGCGCAAATAGCTTGTGGCTGTTTGAGTTTTTGAGAGCACTCGTCTAAGTCTCGCTGAATCGTCGACATTTTCGACCCCAGTGCAGAAATTTCTCCACGATACTCTCTTCGCCTGCCTCAGAGCTTTTTTGTAGGCCCTGAGTTTAACTTTATATTCGAGCCATTGAGTATCCGTGCCAAGGCTCTTGGCCTTATTAAATTGTGTCCTACATGATTTTCGGAGCGAGTCCAGGTCGTAGGACCACCAATGCGGCCTATGGTTACCGCGTGGTTTTGGCACTGGGCAAGCCTGCTCTAAGGCATTCGAGAGCGCCGTTGTAAAGGTCTTTACCAGATCCTCCAACTCCCCTACTGATGAGAGGACTTGTGGGGGCAGTGCTGGTAAGTCCCTAGATAGTATTTCATTGTGTAGCTGCCAGTTAGTGTTACGTGGGTTGCGTTTCATAACCGGCTGCTCAACAGAAAAGTCTAGAACTATTTCTACGTACCGGTGGTCGGAGAATGAGTGCTCATCGAGAACGCGCCATTTTCCTACCCACTCATAAGCGCCTTCGCTGCAAATAGTGAGATCTATGACCTCCCTACGGGTTTTAGTAATAAACGTAGGTTCGTTACCCACGTTGCAACCTACCAGGTTAGTTGTTAACTAATAGTCAAACAACGACTCTCCTCTAGCATTGATATCGGAGCTTCCCCACTGGACGTGATGAGCATTGGCGTCAGTTCCGATCATAAGATGACCCATGGAAAAATTTGCCACCAGGTCTTTTACCTCCCTCTGTGGCGGAGGTTCTTCGGCGTCGTAGGGCATATAGACCGACGCCATCGTCAGACTGGTACTGTCGACTGTTAAACTGGCAGCTGTAACGTCACCATTGGTATAGTTGGGCAAGAGAAAGGCATTCAGCTCAGACTTAACCAAAATACAGCCTCTAACCCTGACCCCCTCGCTGGCTCGAATAAGCTTAAAACGCTTAGTCCCCAAACCGCAAATCCTTGAGCTGTTGACCCAGGGTTCTTGGATGAGGACCACATCTACGTCGCCTTTAGAGAGACGACTGATTAACGCAGCCGAGGCTGCTTTAGATTTGTGCAGGTTTATCTGAATCACCACCAATATGAGAGCGCTCAGACTTCCCTACCACCGCCGTATCGTCGAGTTCCGCCTCGTCTGGAGGCTTATCTTTCAACTACGATTTGTTCAGACCACGGTTTGGCGTGGCAGAGATCCTACTAACTGTGGCAGTGTCAACATTGTTGCGCTCAGGACTAGCTGCTATCACTGTGACGTTGAGGTCTTCCCCGTCCAGCAGGCTGTCTCCCATCTCCGGGCTGTCCACTGCTCCTTCGCCATTTGACGTGGCAGATACCATACTTTCCGAGTCGGACTTCTCCTACTCCCCTTCCGGCACTGCGATGTCCGAGTCCTTCGGTGCAGCCGAAATAGCAGCGCGCTGTGCATCGCCGCGGTATACGTGAATCACGATCTGACTCGTACCGTAGTGCACTCGTCCGTTGCACCGTTTAAGGGGCTCGAGTGCCTCCTTATTCAAGGTGAAGATCAGTGCAACAGTTTTTGCATCCTCGCACTCGAATACCTTGATTCGGCCCTGGTGCCATCCCGCATCAGAACCCATCGGAGTGGCACACGGAGACTCATCCATAATGTCGAGAAGGGCATTACCGATAGCGTTCCGGACGTACCGCCACTGGTCCCTAGGGATGGCCCAGCTTTCATTACCTCGGTCAATGACGCCTATGAGGATCCTATCCTTAGTCACTTCAGCAAAGCTGAGTCTCTGGCGTTTGAAGGGGTTTCCATTAACCTTCTTTGGCGCGTAAACGCTTTGGAAGTTCGGTAAGATAGCTTCAGCCATCTCCACCGTCTTTCTAGCATTCGGCGATAGCGTCTCTTGTGATATACCATCGTATTTCTTCAAAATCCTTGCGGCCGCTCTTTTGTTCAAGTACTCAGAGCGAAATTTCGACCCGTAGTTGCCATCGCGGTCGTTCCCTTATTTGGATCTCTGGGGCCAGGTCGTGAGACCACTGCCACAGACGTTAAAGACTTGGTTTCGGTACCGGCAGTTACTGGGGCTTTAGCATCAGCCGTTGTTGGCATCACCGTATTTGTACCGGTACTTACTTTGGGGATTGCCCCCTTGTTATCCAGAGCTAGTCGACTCGTAGTTGCCATCGCTGTCGATCTCTCGGCTGATAAAGAAATGGAGTTTGTCCTCCGACGTTGCGTTCTCGCTTGCTCTAGCATTTTCCTCCTCTGCTGTGCAGTATACATTGTTGTATCTTTAGTTTTAGGGTTTTTGTTACTATCTTTCATCTTGTTCGTACGACACTCACCGGGCAAGGCCAGTTTAGGGTCAAAGGAAGAGTAAGGGGAATGTATCGTCCACCGCGACAGAGCCCCATACCTCGGTTACTATCCGAGGCGGCCCGGTATCAGAGAGGCTCCGTTCGATTACAGCCACGATTTGCCTCCCGGCTGCAAACGGCCAATTGCCAAACAGCCCCTAGGGCCGGCACAAAGGCAGGCGACCAACAAAAGGGGGCGATCCAATAGTACGACCCCACCAAATTTCCAAAAGAGGACTAGGCAGATGCCTCCTCTTGATGGAGAGGCAGCCAGTGCCTTAGTAACCGCGGCTCATCCTGACGGTGTGTCTCGGGATCTTTTAGAGATGCCCTGACCATAATCCCACAGGATTATCCTAGTACTATCTGGTCTTCTGAACAACTGAAGATCATAGGTAGGGCCATTTTGAATGAAGTGTTTAAACTTCAAGTTGGCACTATTAGTCCCCGCTCCCGAGTCGAAAAAAAACGGGACAAAGGGCATCTAATGGGGATGCTTTGCTCAGCGGCAACCTAAAGTCATCGGTGGCGGATAGGGACCGCAAAAAATCTTTATAATGTTAGCCCTCCCAGCAAACTCTCGCAGTTCGAGGCGTCTAAAATGCCTCCAGGTGACTCTTCACCATGCCAAGGCAGCTTCGAATGTTCTTAGCAGAAGATTCAGCAGAGAAGGTCTGGGAGTGGCCTGTATTTAAGAACCATGGATTTTACATGGGTCTGTAAAAGGTTTAAGCGGTACTGACGGTAAATTAATATATGCCACCGGTTCCCGTCCCAGGGCGGCAATGCTTCTAAATAAGAAACTGGATTTTGTTCCGCTCCTACAGTTCATGACGGCTGATTTGGTTGCAGTTTGGGCAAAAATTCCAACCCCAAGAGGTGAAAAAGAGACCATTTTGGCATCAGCTTACTTTCCGGGTGAGGAGGAAACAGCCCCAACCTCTGAATCCAAATCTCTCATTGAATATTGCCAACAGAAGGGTATCCCATGGGTCCTCTGCTGTGACGCAAACTCCTACCATACTGCTTGGGGTAGTACGAACATAAATAACAGGGGGGAGCATCTCCTGGAGTTTATTAGTAGTCACAATATCAGTGTAAAGAACCGTGGTAATGAACCCACTTTTGTTAACGCTACTAGAGGTGAGGTTCTTGACCTTACTCTATGCAGCCAAAACATGGCCTTCGCTGTCACAAATTGGCACGTCTCAGGGGAGGAATCAGTGCCGGACCACAAACATATTGTATTCGACATGGGTCACTTTTCTGACCATGAGTCCGTTTTCAGAAATCCGAGAAAAACGAAGTGGGAACTATTTCGTTTTATCATGGAAGAACGCGGCAATTGCTTGAACCAACCAATAACTACGGGGCGGGAGCTCGAGAGAGAGGCTGAACAGTTTCACTCAGATATCACAACAGCTTTCTGCGAGAGTTGTCCCCAAGCCAAACAACGTATACAACGTGATGTTCCTTGGTGGATCAAAAAGCTTGCAAAATTCAGATATCAAGCCAGAAGGCTGTTTAATGCAGCTAAAGATACTGGAGACTGGGTCTCCTATAGAAATGCTCTAACTTCTTATAATAGACAACTTAGAAAATCTAAGAAGGCAACGTGGAGAGAACACTGCGAAAATATTAAAGATCTCCCTACGGCAGTGCGGCTCCATAAAGCCCTTGCGAGAGGCCATAGCAACGTCATTGGTACTCTGAAGAACTCATATGGGACTACACGAAGCAGCCGGAAGACACATGCAAACTTTTGCTTGCTACTCACTTTCCGGACTGTATACCAGGCTATCAACACTCGCATCCCGTAGTAGATAATTCTCCGACAATTAGTGGTAGAGAAAAGATCCTGGCGACGAAGCTAACCAATGTTAACAAGGTCCAATGGGCTTTATCGACTTTCAGTCCTTTCAAATCTCCAGGACCGGATGGGGTCTATCCTTGTCTGTTGCAGCAAGGAATCAACTATACAGCTCCAGTCCTATAAAATTTATATAGAGCATCCCTGCTGTTAGGATATATTCCCAACAGGTGGACGGAGGTTAAGGTTGTATTTATACCGAAACCAGGGAAACCGGAATATCTACCATCGTAATATCGACCAATAAGTCTCAGTTCCTTTCTCCTAAAGGGAATGGAGAAAATTTTAGATCAGCACATTAGGGAAGTAAACTTAAAGAAACACCCTCTGTGTAAACAACAATTTGCCTACCAACCCGGAAAATCCACGGAGACTGCTATCCATTGCCTTACTAGAAAAATTGAAAAGGCCATAGAGTCTAAAAACATAGCTCCATGTGCATTCATCGATGTATCAGGCGCTTTCGATAATACGACGTACCAGGCCATTGAGGAAGCCATGATTAGCAAGGACGTAAGCCCAATGATCACTCGCTAGGTCCTGGCCATGCTAAAGCAAAGAAAAATCAGCTTTGAGCTAGGAGGGAGTGCTGGCTCAATCGTGGCCACAAGAGGATGCCCTCAGGGAGGTGTACTTTCTCCTCTGCTGTGGACCCTAGTCATAGAAGAACTTCTTCATCCTTTGATGGGCAATGGCTTTGACTTCTCTAGTCTGGTGGCCTAAGACTGCTCAAAGAACAGCGGCAACTAAATTAAGTAAGCTGCATCGGCTAGTCTGTCTCGGTATAACAGGTGGAATGAGAACGTGCCCTGCTGATGCTTTAAGTGCCCTTGTAGGAATACCTCCTTTCCCTATTCTGATAGAGAAGCAGGCCACACTTGCTGCATTAAGACTTCAAAACATTTCCGATCTAAAAATCGGAAATATGACAGGATATATAAATATAGTCAAGAATTTCATAAATAGTCCTATATTGCAAGTAAGTGATGCAATAACTCCTACGCTCACGATCATTCGAATCTTTGAAGTTTCGATCGTGGATCGAGTGCCCTGGGACACCGGGAATCCTTATGCTGAATCCGATTCAGAGATTTGGTATACGGATGGATCGAAGCTGGAAGATGGTAAAACGGGTCTCTATGGACCAAAATACAAAAAATCGGTACGGATGGGTAACTACCCCACTATCTTTCAAGCGGAAATCCACGCAAAAGAATTATGTGCCAGAGAATGCCTCCGAAGAAGACTATCCTCTAGGCCAATCTACATTATGTCGGACGGTCAGGCCGCCCTACGTTCCTTGCAGTCTTACACCATAACCTCGAAGCTGGTCGATGAGTGCGTCGCAGTCCTTAATGATCTGGGAGCCAAAAACAAAGTTTTGTTAGGTTGGGTCCCAGGGCACGAAGAGCATGACGACAACGAAAAAGCAGATCACCTGGGAAAACATGGTGCTCTAACAGCATTTTATGGTCCGGAAACCTTTTGTGGACTCACGAAGGCCCACGTAAAGGAGACCATAAGCAACTGGGAAAATAAACAGTTTAGGCAGCATTGGCTTAGCAGCCTACGGCAGAGGCAGGCCAAACTCTTTATAGAACCCTCACAAAGAGCATCAGCCAGGCTCATTAATCTAAGGATTTTGGATCTAAGAACCCTCACTGGGTATTTTACGGGACATTGCGATCTGCGTTATCACCTGAGTAAGCTGAATCTGTCAGATACAAAAATTTGTATGTTTTGCGAACTATACGATGAAATGCCTTGCGTTAGCAAGAAAGAGAGTTTGCTACCTAGGTGGTGTCACCAATCCATTCGTGATATGGAATAAAAAACCTGAGGAGGTGCTCAAATTTATAAAGAGCCTCCGCATACAGCAATAAGCTGATAGGTCACACAATAGATCGTACTAATGGTCGCGGTGTAATAAGGCCTTATAATAATAATAATAATAATAATAATAATAATAACTATACCAATGAATTGTCAATAATAAAGAAAGGATCAGAGAAGTGAATAACTTGCATTGAAGTAAAAACATTAAACCAGAAGTTTTTTTTATTTTCTATTAATGTTTCCTCAACATTAAAATGGTATAACCCGGGACTATTCCCACATATATATTTAGCATCGATTACAAGTAACCAGTAAACACTTCGCAGCCTGCGAAGTACTTATTATCATTAATTTTACTACTCGTTCACGTGGAACGCCTAACCTAGAATATTTCGCCAGCAAAATGGATGCCTTGATTGAAGAACAAAAAAAAACTCACAGCCATTTAAAGCGCTTCTTAACGACATTTGAAAACAAACCAGCCGCTGAGAAGACACTTGGGTTTGCACTTCTTGCTGAAGTTGAATTACTCTTTCGGAACTTCAAACAGGGCCACGACGATATTTGCAGTACTGCTCGATCAAGTTCAATTCTCGACGTTGACGTTCCATATTTGAAGGAAGAAGTATTCTACGAAGTTTATGACCTGTTCATTACATTCAAGTCCAAACTGCTCGACTCGCAAATGGCACTTGTACCAAAACCACAGAATACGCCTGACAATCACGTCAGCACCATTGCTACCAGCACTCGCAACGATCCCACTTCTGCAACCGCCCGCCTGCCTAAAATCGATTTGCCAACATTCTCCGGAGATTACTTGGAGTGGATTCCATTTCGTGACATGTTTTTGTCGCTAGTTCACAACAACACTACACTTACACAGGTCCAAAAATATTTTTATTTAAGGGGGTCATGCACTGGAACTCCAAAACAAATGATAGAGCAGTACTCAGCTACAAATGATAGTTACGAGCCAGCCTGGTCCGCACTAGTAAATCGATCATCATAACAAACGTAAACTAGTAGATCAAATTTTAAGAAAGCTATTCAATGTGCAAAATACTGACGAACGTTAAAAAATGTGTTGACCTATTAGACCTTTCTCGAAATTGACTTGCACTTTTAAGAACACTAGAGGTGAACACTTCTGACTGGGATCCCATACTAAGGTTTTTACTAGTTCAAAAAATTGATAAGCAAACAGGAGGGAATGGGAGCAATCTCTCCACGGAAGTACTGAAATACCGTCAGTAAGTTCATTTCTAAAATTCTTAGATTCTACTTACAAGGCATTGAAATTTTTTGAAGAAGATAACACTATTTTGAATCAACAAAAATTACCTACTACATCAAAAAATTATTTCCCCCGCAAATCTCAACAAAACGCAGTACACACTGCAACTAAAATTCGAATAACATCTGTCCTTGCTGTAATCGTAATCACCTTTTATACACAAATGTTTAAAATTCGCTTCACTCTCCGCATATGAGAAAAAAGATTTTGTAAAAAAAAAAGAACGTATCCATTAACTGCTTTGGTAAGGGTCACACCTGCAGTAATTGTACAACAACATCACGTTGCAAAGTTTGTAATGAGTCGCATCGTACTCTCCTACAAAACTATTTTAATATTAGAAACACCAATGCGAATAAAAATAGTTCAGCTGCTCTCTCACATAATTCTCTCAGCGGAGACATTCGAGGGGCTCAAACTTCGTTAATATCCGAGGATGTAGTCCAGCTGCCAAGACTGAAGACACGAAATATTAATGCAAATATTACAGGCACTGGCGGTACGCAATCATTTGTTGTTACAAAAGCTATAAAACTAAATTTGCGTTCACATTACAACTGTTCGTTTGACCTTGAATGTGACTTTATTTTATTACCAAATGTTACAACTTATACTCCAGCAACACTTGAAGGTAGTTATCTTGAAGACCTACCCAGTGTGTTTCTCGCCGATCCCAACTTCAATTCTCCTGCTAAAATTGATTTTATTTTCGGTGCTGACTTATACTGCGAACTTCAAGAAACCCATTTTGGGTGGATGGATGCAGTCTTTCTGTTAATTTAATCTCTATAGATGACCAGTTTCGTTTGTTTTGGGAACAGGAAGCACTGACTGCAAGCCAAACATTGTCAACAGAGGAAGCTGTAGTTGAAAAGCACATTAAGGAAACCCACATTCACGACTCTAATCTAATCTTGGCTTGCGTCATAATGACGCTTAACCGCCTAGGCGATTTTGGCCGTTTCGTATCAAAGCACGCCAGTCATTCCTTTTTAGCGATAACTGACTCCAATTGGAAACCCCAAGGGAGTTCAAGTCATCCTCCACCTGTTGTTCCCATCTCAGTCGAGTCCTTCTCTGCGTCGTCCGTCTCCTCAGTCGGCGCATAGGCGCAGATAAATGTTATGTTGAAAAACCATGCCTTGATGCGCATCGCAGCGAGACGCTCATCCACAGGAGTGAACGCTTATACTTGGCGGCGAATTCTCTTTCCCACCACGAATCCTACACCACGCGCTTTGCCGCGTGCCTGGCCACTAAAGTGTACGTCACAAGGACCAATGGTCGTCTTTCCTTGCTCCGTCCATCTCATTTCCTGCAGGGCGGTGATGTCGGCCTTTGCGCCTACGGGGACATCAACCAGTCGGGCAGCGGTACCGTCCCTTGAAAGGGTCCGGACATTGCCGGTACATGCCCTAATATCCAAATCATTATGCCTTATTCGTTTTGCCGGGTCGTCAACATTAAAGGGGGATCTCATCCGAGGCTTTGGTACATTAGTTTTCATTGGAATTAAGTGTTTTACGTGGCGGGTCCCAAACCCAGCGCACAACCCGTTTTGGGGTTTTTGGAAAATGTTTACACTATATAAGCCGCTTGCTTCAAGACATACGCCGGCTTGCAGCCGCACCTCATGGTGAACAGACGCTGCGCAAAAGACCTCGGTCCGGGGTTAGAAAAAATCTAAATATCTAGATGGCTTGGCGCGAGGCGATCAAATAAAGTTGATTTACAAGGGTTCTGCGACTCATCTCAGGCTGCTTACGGGGCTGTGGTGTACGCAGTTGTTTATACAGATAACGGTGTCTCTTCAACATTAGCTCAATCTAAAACAAAGTTGGCGCCAATCAAGGTTCTATCAATTCCACGGCTTGAACTGTGCAGCTATCTTATTAGTAAAATTAATGGCTAAGGTCAAAACCTACTTTGAAGGTAGTATTGAAACAGAACACTATTGGACAGACAGGACAACAGCTTTGAGTTGGATTCGGAGCCATTCCAGTCGATGGGCAGTATACGTGACCAACAGAGTTGCTGAAATTTAACGGTTCTCAAGCACCAATCAGTGGAAATATGTTCCCACTACCGAAAACCCAGAGGACTGTTTGACTCGAGGTCTCACCCCGTCGCCACTTAATGTACACACACTTTGGTGGAGTGGTCTGCCCTGGTTAATTGCAAATCCATCGCACTGGCCAAAACTCAACCTAACTTTCAAAACGGATCTTGAGCAGCGAAAGTCAAACGTTAATTTACATAACCCCATAATATTATCAAAGGATTCGGAATACTTTTCTCTAGTTAAGAGATACTCCAACTTTTCGAAACTTCTCCGTGTTACGGCGTACATACTTCGGTTTTACAACATCCGTATGTCCTCGGTGAGCAAACGAATGAATGGTGAGAGAAGCTACCACGAGACTGGGTTTTTAAAATCCCGCGAATTAAATTGCGCTCTTATTACAATTGTCGAAGTTGTTCAATGTGAGGACTTTTCAAACGAAGTTAACTGCTTAAGAAATAAGACTGCGCTGAATAAAAATACTCGAATTCTTCAACTTGATCCCTTTCTGGATGAAAACAAGCCGCGCTTGCTAGTAGATATACACACACCGTATGCACATAGGTACATTAGAATACAGACTGTAATCATGCATTTACTTACATTAGGGTGGTGCTAAAAAGTTAAGGTAAGTAAATTTGGAAGTTGAAGTCATTAAAAAGGGAAAATAAGGTAAGTGTAAATTAATTATAAGGTAAGTATGAGGTAAGTAATAGAAAAATATAAGGTAAGTATAAGGTAATTCTATTTTAAGTATTCAGGTAAGTATAATAATTACATTTCATTTTAATTTACATTTCATTTCAATTGACATTTCAGGTAACATTACTTATTTTTATCATCTGCTTTAACACCGGCCACCTTGAAGGAATCTGGATTCTTCAACCATCTGCTATGGGTAACACGGCAAGCTTATGGATTGGACGCCTAACTGTTCCAGTTTTTGTTTGGATGTCGGCCACTCTCACCTTTCCGTCCTGGCCGGCTATCGTGCCTGTCACTCGGCCTAGGACCCATTGCTGAGGTGGGGCGTTGTCTTCGTGAACGACGACGAGCTCTCCTACCTCTACGTTGGGTTGTGGGTGCTGCCACTTGTTGCGCTCCTGCAGACTCAGCAGGTAGCTCCTGGACCACGTTCGCCAAAACCGACGCTTGAGTGAGCAGACATGCTGCCATCTGTGGGAGTAGCGCGTGCTGTTTCTTCGGCGGTGAGACTCGCGTTGCCGACGGCTCGCACGAGCAGGTGCTTCGCCGACTTCACTGCCGCCTCCCATAACCCGCCGAAGTGGGGAGCCCTGGGAGGTATAAAGACGAACCTGAACCCTTCGTCTGCTGCGTGGTGGAGTATCGCCTCCTTCTGACTGAGAAATGCTTCCCTCAGTTCCTTGATCTTGCGATCGGCTCCTACGAAATTCGTCGCGTTGTCGCAGTGAATCGTCGCTGGTATTCCCCGGCGTCCAACGAACCTTTTAAGGGCGAGAATAAATATATCAGAACTTAAATCAGACACAAGTTCTAAATGGACAACTTTTGAGGTAAAACACACAAAGACCGCAATGTACATTTTTACCGGGGGGCGACCCCGTATCTTTTGTGTGACGTAAATTGGACCGCAAAAATCTACCCCACAAACCATGAAAGGTCGTAGGGCACGCAGCCCGTCGGCTGGTAAACTGCCCATAATTTGGCCTTTTAATTTTGGCTTATAATGAAAGCAATGTATGCAGTTTCGCACGGTTCGACTACATGCCTCCCGAGCGTTAACTAGCCAAATTTTTTCTCGCAAAATTGCAACCAATGCTTTGGCACCTCAATGATGGTTGCGCAAATGTAGGAACCGTATATACGATTTGACGAACTGCGAATTTTTACTCAATAATAGAGGAAATTTGGCATCGTACGGGATAGGCGCATTTAATAAACGACCGCCTACTCGTAACAATTTCAACGACAAGGACTTTTCTGAATACTCATGCAAAAATGGATTCAATTTTTGCAAGCTCGACGGTTGTGGAAGATTTTTTGACAATTTGGTTATTTCTTGGCTATATTCATCAAATTGGATTATTTGAACAATTTTCAAGAAGCTTAATTGCAACTCTTGTGCTGATGGTGTTGGATCATATTTGGTGGATCGGTTCCTCACCTTTAAAACCCATCGCAGAATATAGGCAAAAACTCGTAATAATTTTTTGTGAGAGGAATATTTTTCAATCACAGTTACGAGTGGATTACGTTCGTCACTCGCAGCTACTAAGGCGCTGGCGTTTTTCTTCTTTTCCAGTGCTTGTTCTTCAGGCGTTAATTCGAAATGGGTATTTATAGGCCAACTTGCGGGGTCTTCTAAGAGGAACTGTGGGCCAGAAAACCATATTGAATTCTGTATTTCATCCACGCTACAACCCCGAGACACTTGATCCGCAGGATTTTGTTTAGTTGGCACATGTCGCCACGAAGCACTTTGAGTCAACTCTTGAATCTCGGACACTCTATTAGCAACGAATGTTTGCAAAGTTGATGGACTCAGTAAAAACAAACCGAGGAATGCTGATTGAAGGCAATTGCAATAAATTCGCTTTGAAATTCTGCCAACTGCTATTGAGATACAACGGAATCGACTCATCCCAATCTAGTTTCTTAATCCACAGCTCTTGCAATAAGATTTTAGCTGTGGTCACTAGTGGGGCCAGCAAACCAAGAGGATCAAAGAGTCGGGCAGATACCGATAAAATATTTCGTTTTTTAGCTCGTAACTCATCAAATGTATCATCCAGTTTAAACCGAAATAAGCCGTCTTTTGGCGACCAGTGGATTCCTAGCGTTTTAGTGGAGTCTGAATCGTTGAAACTTAACGATTTTTCCAGACTCTGACTGTCGAAAAAACTCGGGTGGTTAGAAAACCACTTAGCAAGCTGGAATCCTGCCGACTTTAAGACGTCAATCACCTCACAGCGAATTCTGTCGAGGGATTCAAAATCTTCAGATCCGGTTAACAGATCATCAACGTAAAAATCGGTACTTATTACTTTGGCACCGAGTGGATATTCTTGTGCATTCACATCTCTTAGCATCTGCACACACCGTGTTGCGAGAAATGGAGCTGGCGCAGTGCCATACGTTACGGTGTTTAAACGAAAAATTTGCAGAGGCTCGGATGGATGCTTTCTCCATACTATTAATTAAAAATTTCTATCATTTTCATTTACGAGAACTTGACGGTACATCTTAGTGATGTCCGCTGTAATAGCATACTTATGCATACGAAAGCGAAGTAGCGTCGAAAAAAGTTCTTCTTGAATGGTCGGTCCAACCATCAAAATGTCATTCAACGCAATTTGTGTTGACGTCTTACTCGACGCGTCGAAAACAACGCGGAGTTTCGTCGACGTACTTTGTGGTCTTAAGACACACTGATGCGGAATGAAATAGTGGGCTTCACTCGGGATTTTGTTATTAGTGGGGCTCATGTGGCCCAATACCAAGTACTCATCCATGAAGTCCAGATACATTTGACGAAGTTCTGGATCTTTCAACGTACTTCTCTCCAGCGCCTGAAACCGCCGCGCTGCGGTTTCAAATGACTGACCCAATGCATTTTGGTCAGTTTTGAACGGCAATCTTACTTGAAGCCGTCCCAACGGCAAGACTTCAGTAGTGTTAACGAAGTAGTCTTCGCATTCCATTTGCTCGGCAGTGTACTTTGTAGCCTGTGATTCCGAAGGGATTTCTTCCATTGCCCAGAATCTTTGGACAATTTCATCAATTGCTTTGGAATCATCTTCGGCTTTGCATAAAGCACTGCTAGCTTCGGAATGTTCACTTTGGTGGGAGACGTATCTGCCTGAAATAACCCAACCCAAAAGTGTTGGAAACCTTGGATCGGTTTTAATTTGACCTACCGACCAAAGATCGAAAAATGTCTCGGCTCCCAACAAAAGATCGACTTTTGAGGACTTATGGAAACCAGGATCAGCTAATTCAATATTAGCTGGAATTTTCCAACCTGTGGTGTTAACAGACCGATCTGGGTGATTTGCCGAAATCGCTCCCATTACCCAAAAATCTGCGAGAAACTCAAAATTGTTAACTCGGGATTTTATGACTGCACTCACTTTTGACCTAACCTTTTGGGTGGCATTGCCAATCCCGATGACATTTAATGTCGCCTTCTCTCGCCGAATTCGCAGCTTTTGTGCCAGCTCTTCAGTCATGAAATTAACTTGAGACCCGGAATCAAGTAAAGCATGAGCTGACACAAAATCACCGGAGCACGTTTTTACCTTGACCACTGCTGTCGCTAACATAACGCGATCAGGCACGCTCACTGTGTGCATAGCTTGTGAGGTCGAAGGTTGTGGTGTTGTTTCGAACGATATTGGGTATTGATGTAACATGGTGTGATGTGACCGGTTACAAACTCGACACCGTTCTAATTTGCACTTAGAAACCGTATGTCCCTTGCGTAAGAAATTTATGCACAATGGGACCGATTTCGCGAAATCGAATCTCTGCTGAGAGAGAGTTTTAAATTTAGGGCAGGTGGTCAAAAAGTGGTCTTTGGAGTTGCAGTGAAAACACGTAGTTGGCTTCGCTTTCGCAGCCACAAAGGACGACTTTGGCTTTTCAGCACTCTTGTTGCTTTGCCTTTGGGTGTCTTGCGATTTTGACGATGTCGACGCTTCTTCAGACGAGAGGTGCTGGTATCTCTTATTGAGAGCCGCTTCGCACTCACTCCACAGCGGAAGCTTGTCGTAGTCAAGTTGCTCCTCCCATTTTGACCGCGTAATGGGATCAACCTTCGACATAACTAAATGTATCAGCATCGCATTTGAAATATTTTTGTCATCACCCAACGACAATAAAGAGTCATAAACAGCTGATACGGTGTCGATCATCGACCGCAGCGAAAGCGACGATGGCTTTTGGATTTTCGACAGCTCAAACAGTTTTGAAACTGTGCTCGAAAATATTAGACATTTATTGTCATATACCTTTTTCAGGCTTGCCAGCGCCTTTGGATAATTTTCTTCCGTCATTTGGAATGCCTTCACCGTTCCTAAAGCTTCACCAGACAAACACGAAACTAAATGTGTAAATTTTTCAATGTCTGGAAGAGCAGGGTTGTTATGAACGAGGCTCTCAAACAAACTCATAAAATTTTTAAACTCTGAATACTGCCCTCGAAACTTGGGCAGCGACATTTTCGGAAGTCTTGAGCTGTGAGGAGCTGTGAAGGAGCTGTCAAGAGCTTTTGATTTGTTGCTCTCTGACAATATGGACTTTGACATAGCCTTGGTTCCAACAATTAAATCTTCCAGGCTATCACGAGTGTCATCATCTTCATCGATCTCTTCTATTTCAGACTGACACGCCAGAAGCTTTTCGCTGTAACTGTTCAGCATTTCGAGTCGACACTCAACTTCCGACGGATCTGATGAAATTGAATTATCGAGAATCCCCATTTTTATTCTAGCTATGCTTCTTTTTAAAATTGTCCTATGTCTTTTTAAAGATGTGGCGTCTTCCACCTGATTCTCACTTTTACTCATCTTGATTCGCTATGCACAGTAACTTTGTACAAAATTATAGTTTGGAAGTTTTCAACTTAATAATACGAAAACGAAAAAAAATTGCTGAAACTTCACTAAACTATCGAAAAAATGGTGCAAATCAAGAGGTAGAATCTTATAATCCCTTACTTAGGAAAACTAGACGCAATGTCGAACGTTTTTAAGGGCCTAACCGTGAGCAAAATATGGTCCACGATTTAACCAAACACTTAAAGCTGTATAGCTTTCGAAAAATATTTGACAGAATGGTAATCGGAGCCTTGTCGGAAATTGTACGAGGTAGTAGTTCTTCACTAAACAATCCCGAAATCTTGTTATAAACGAAATTTGTATATAAACAATTTAATTTCAAAGTGAATACAAGAGATGCCAAAAATTTAAGCTTGTTGGGTGATCTTTGCAGCAATTTAACAATAACAACAACCTCAACAGCTTTTAATTGTTAGCACTCAATACCTGTTGTTCATGGACTGGTTCGTCTCCAGCTTCAACTTCCCTTTTGCACCATGGGCAACTGCACCGCATTCCTGGAGGAAATTTTTTTTTTTTTTACTTAGCGCCTTTTGTATCAAACTTTTGAATAACGCACTTGTGGGTAAGTAAAACCTCTTAAAATTCCTGTTACTGTTTCAATTAATTTTATTTTTAGGTTTCACTACTATATTTTTGTGCGTCACTGTAACGAACCTTGTGGCGAATATGATCGCAGGTAAGTTGTTGCTATTTGCACTATTAAAAAAGAAACTTTGTATTTGTTGTAATTTTCGAATCACCCTTTGAATATGTGAATTTCACCACTATTTTAAAATTTTATTGTATATTTAATATTTTTTAACTTTTAGGTAAATAATATTTTTTCAAAGGTAAGTATTTTAACCTAGATTTTAATTAAGGTAAGTATGTATGTGGAACTTTTTAACTTTTAAAAACTTGGTAAGTATGTATGTATAAGCTTTTTAAACCTTTTATAATTTCGTTCACACTTTATTTTGCTCTTTTTTACAAGCTTTTTTATATTTTTGTTTATTGTAGCCACTGCACTACACTGAAGTTAAGTAGGTATGTATTTTGTTTTTGCACACACGACCGCGACAGGCAATTAATTATTAAATGTTTTAATTGTTTTGTTGTTGGTTTTTTTTTTTTTTTTTGATATATTTATATCATAAATATTTATTTAATTTTATTTAAAATTGTTTTCGAACTAAATCTTTTTTCAAAACTTTATTTGAAAGTTAACCTTTAGGTTTTTATTTAGTTCTTTATTTAAGCACTCACTTGCACTTTTCAGTTTCTTAATAATGTATTTAATTGTTTTAATTTTTTAATTTGCACTTAGTCCCTGCTTGGGCGCCATGAAAAATTGTTAATGTTTTTTAGCAAATATAAATTTCACTACACTAGGTGATTATTTTTTATGGGAGCACAAACTAAAAACTTGAACGATTTGCCTGTCGATTAAAAAGAATACACGCCGCTTTTCGATTACTCATAGACTGTAACATTTAATCTTCAACTTCTTCTTTTTATCATTTTTTCTTACATCTAATTTACAGTTTGTCAACTTCCAATTCCAATAAGCGGTAAGTTCTTCGCCTGTACCTATGAGCCTACGTATGTGTGTATGTGTACAAGAGAGCGTGGACAAGCCGCGCTTGCTAGTAGGTATACACACACCGTATGCACATAGGTACATTAGAATACAGACTGTAATCATGCATTTACTTACATTAGGGTGGTGCTAAAAAGTTAAGGTAAGTAAATTTGGAAGTTGAAGTCTTTAAAAAGGGAAAATAAGGTAAGTGTAAATTAATTATAAGGTAAGTATGAGGTAAGTAATAGACAAATATAAGGTAAGTATAAGGTAATTCTATTTTAAGTATTCAGGTAAGTATAATAATTACATTTCATTTTAATTTACATTTCATTTTAATTCACATTTCAGGTAACATTACTTATTTTTATCATCTGCTTTAACACAATGCTTGCTTAAAAAAAGATCCAAAAATTATACGAAAATTTACTTAAAAAAAAATGTATATTGCTTTAGGAGATCCATCAGCAGACACCCTTAGTATGAAAATACCAAAATGAAATGTTGAGGTATAAGAAGCTAAAGGTCAGGACTGGAGACCATGAGAAATTCGTATTTTTATCTCTTGAGAAACATGTCCGTTTTAGAGCCTGAAAAACACGAGTTTTGAAAACTTACAAATTTCAAGATAATCTTTTATCTGTAAGGAGTGAGTTTTAGTGGCCAATGGATGGGTTAGTTTCTTCTAGGATATGTACCCTTAATTTCTGAAAAAATTTAGTGGCTACTTAAAAAAGCGAAGACGCCAGAGCCAGCTAAAATTGACAAAAAAGGATAAAAATTACGTATTTTCAGTACCAGGTTTTTAAAACCACGTACTCGCTATATGATTTATTATTTACTTTTAAAGAAACCACCTTTAAAATGCCGTACCGCATGTAAGGATATCTCTAATAGAAACATTTGTACAGCAATAATAGGGTAAGCCTAGAAATTACGTTTTTCCAACTTTGAAATTCGACCAGTCCGAAACGAGTGGTTATCAAAATGAAATGTGTAATTTGATCCTTTAAAACCCTAAAGAAGTGTCCCTCAAAGTTTGAGCAAAATCCGAGACTAGTCAGCGACGATTTTTGCTAATATTAGACGTTTTCTATGGATTGAATCAGTAAGATACTAGAGTTAATACCAGTGAGCGGTGTAAGAAGGGTTAAATAAATGAACTGAAGCTAAGTTGTATGTGGTGATTAGCTGTAATACATATAATTTCATGCTGAAAATTGAAATAGCTAAATGAAACGTAAGTGACGTCAAAGCATATAAAAGTTATCTTAATTTCAAAACCGACCTTTCAAATAATTTCGTATATTTAAGTTTCTTTTAAATTTACTTTTTAAACAAAACTGCATCATTTAAAATTTAAGCTGCTTTATAATTATTGCCATTTAAAAGTGAAACGTAAGTGACGCCAAGAAAAATTAAGTGCATTTTTTTTAGGATCGAACAGCCAATTGTAGCAAAAGTATTTATGCTGCTATAATGAAAACATAGAGGGATAGTATAATGCTGGATAATGAACGTGAGAAGATCTTAAAGTCAAAAAACAGAAAATATCCAATATGATACGGAAGCAGTAGAAAAAATAAGCCCTATTGGGGTTAAGATATGTCGAAATTGATATACGTATTATAAGTATCAGTATCATTTATGTGTTATGTATGTATGCGTGCTTAAAAAGATGATAGATAAAAATATACACCTTTGGATGCAGTATAAAAAAATATATTATTGCGTACGTTGGGTGCTGAATTTTTTAATATAGGTGATGTATTAAGGAATATTTGTTAGAAATTTTACCTGAAACACCATGTGGCTCATTGTAGGTCTAATAAAACCTCATTTCTGTAACGAATTTAAGAGATTTGAAACGTAAGCGATGCCTCCATGAAACGTAAGTGACACTGATCATCTCCAATACATTAAAAAAAAATTATAGTAGGCTTGAAAAAACAATTTTTTTGGGTCATTATATTTACTAAACCTGACAAGGCCACTCCGACATAATTGGTTTAAGGGATTGCCAGGGGATTCCAACAGCAGCGTCTGTCATCATGAGATGCGGCTGCAAGCGGGCGTCTGTCTTGCATCAAGCGGCTCGCTATATAAATGTGTAACTTCAATCCATATCCCCGAGAAACGGGTTGTGCGTAGGGTTTGGGACCCACCACATAAAACAAAATTCCAATGAGATCTAACAGACAGGCCTCGGATATGATAACTCACTTTTCAGATAACGACCTTAGCAAACGAACTAGGACTATGATTTATGAAATCAGGGCATGTACGTGGAATGTCCGTACCCTTACTAGGGAAGGTGACGATGCCCGCCTGGTTGAGGTCCTCAATAAGGCAAAAGCTGACAACACCGCTATACAGGAAATGAGATGGGTGGGGCAAGGTTGTAAGACCATCCGAACTTGCAATGTCTACTGGAGCGGCCATACTAATGAGCGCAGATTCGGTGTCAGTTTTGTGGTAGGAAAGAGACTTGTGAAACATGTAGTGTCCTTCACAGCCGTGAATAAGCGTCTCCCCACAATCCAAATAAAAGTACGACTTCTCACCATATCTGTTATCTGCGTGCACGCACCGACCGAGAACAAGGACGACGTGGAAAAATATGCATTCTACGCGAAATTAGAAGAAACTTATGAGCGCTGCCCCTGTCATGATATCAAAGTCATGCTTGGCGACTTTAACGCCAGGGTGAGCAAAGAGAGTGTATTTGGGCCCATTGTCGGAAAGTTCAGCCTCCATGATGAGACTTCGCCAAATGGATTCAGACTGATTGACTCCGCCGGTGCATGAAACTTGGTCGTATCCAGCACCAGGTTCAAGCATAAAAAGGTCCATCAAGCAACATGGCAGATCGGAAAACACACAACCCGATCGATCACTTTGTGATAGACGGTCGGCACGCTTCCAGCGTTATGGACGTACGTACGATGAGGGGCCCGAACATCGACTCCGATCACTACTTGGTAGCAGCCAAGATTTGTATCCGCCTAAGTACAACAAAAGAGGCGCCACAAAAAACGCAAGGAAAGCTGGACGTCGAAAAACTGCAGTCACAACAGGCAGCCAATGATTTCGCAGAACGACTCGCGCATCTGCTCTCTGAGAGCACAATTCAACCCAGCGGAGTGCATGAGTAGTGGGAACATATCTCCGGAGCACTTCGTACCGCAGCCGAGGAAGTAATTGGATTCCGGCAAGTGCAAAAAAACAGCTGGTACGATGATGGAGAGTGCAAACAGTGAAAAGAAAGAACGACGCCTATAAGGCAACGTTAACACCGAATTCAACGAGGAGCGTGTGTGAACACTACCGTGAGATGAAGAGGGAAGCGAGACGGCTTTTCCGGGCGAAGAAAAGGGAAGCGGAAAAGCGTGAAATCGAAGAGCTTGAAGTGCTAGCCAGCAGAAGCAACGTCCGCAAATTTTATCAAAAAATTCGACGAATGACGGAAGGTCTTAAACCCGGGCAAACTCGTGTAAAAATGGCAACGGCGACCTGGTGGCAAATGTTCAGAGAGTACTAAGGTTATGGAGGGATCACTTCTCTGCCCTTCTAAACGGAGGAACAGAGCAACAATCTAAAGAAGAAGACAAACCCGACCCCACAATCGAAGACGATGGAATCGAAGTTCCACAACCCGACTATCACGAGGTGCGAATAGCTATATCACGGCTAAAAAAAACAATAAAGTGGCGGGTGCTGATGGACTGCCCGCTGAGCTATTCAAATGTGGCGGCGAGGAGCTGGTAAGGTGCTTGCACCAGCTCTTGTGCAGAATATGGTCGGATGAATCATGCCTGAAGATTGGAATCTAAGTGTTCTCTGCCCAATCCATAAGAAGGGTGATCCCGCAAACTACGCCAACTATCGTGGAATCAGCCTTTTGAGTATCGCATATATGGTCCTATCAAGCGACTGATCGGACCTTATCAGTGTGGCTTCAGACCTGGTAAATCTACCATCGACCAGATTTTTACAATACGCCAAATCTTGGAAAAAAACTCGTGAGAAAAGGATCGAACACACCATCTCTTTGTTGATTTTAAAGCCGCCTTCGACGGCACGAAAAGGAGTTGCCTATATGCCGCTATGTCGGATTTTGGTTTCCCAGAAAACGTATACGAACACACCATCTCTTTGTTGATTTTAAAGCCGCCTTCGACAGCACGAAAAGGAGTTGCCTATATGCCGCTATGTCGGATTTTGGTTTCCCAAAAAACGTAAACGGCCGTGCAAAATGACGCTGAGCAACACCACCAGCTCGGTCAGAATTGGGAAGGACCTCTCCGAGCCGGAGCGACCCCCTATCGTACGATTTCCTTAATTTGATGTTGGAGAAAATAATACAAGCTGCAGAACTTAATCGCGCTGGAACAATATATTACAAGAGCGTACAACTGTTGGCTTATGCCGACGACATCGACATAATTGGCCTCAATAACCTCGCCTTAACTTCTGCGTACGCCAAACTAGAAAAAGAAGCGGAAAAAATGGGTTTGGTGGTGAACGAAGGTAAAACGGAGTACCTACTGGCATCAAGCAAAGAGTCGGCAGATTCGCGTCTTGACAACCACGCCACTGTTGGCAACAATAATTTCGAGGTAGTGAGGGACTTTGCCGAATGCCAGAAAGACGGTGGAGATAGCTGAAGCTCTGTTACCGAACTTCCAAAGCAATTATGCGCCAAAGAAGGTTAACGGAAAAGGTCCCTTAACCTAGCACACTCCAAAAAGGAGTACGGATTCATTTAATTTATTACAGTGGTTTGTTTTTTAAATTATCGGTGTGTGTGTCAGCTTAGTCGTACTAAATTGCACACTACTTAATGCTAATTTAATACGGGTTCATTTAATTTATTACAGTTTTTTTTTTTTTAAATTATCGATGTGTGTGCCAGCTTAAGGTTAAGCTAGCACACTCATTATAGCACACTCCAAAAACGAAAACGTTTTTGACTGACCACTATTTAATGCTAATTTAGTACGGGTTCATTTAATTTATTACAGTTGTTTTTTTTTAAATTATCGATGTGTGTGCCAGCTTAAGGTTAAGCTAGCACACTCATTATAGCACACTCCAAAAACGAAAACGTTTTTGACTGACCACTATTTAATGCTAATTTAGTACGGGTTCATTTATTTTATTACAGTTGTTTTTTTAAATTATCGATGTGTGCGCCAGCTTAAGGTTAAGCTAGCACACTCACTATAGCACACTCCAAAAACGAAAACGTTTTTGACTGACCACTATTTAGTGCTAATTTAGTACGAGTTCATTTAATTTATTACAGTTGTTTTTTAAAAATTATCGGTATGTGTGCCAGCTTTGGGTCAAGCCAGCACACTCCAAAAACGAAAACGTTTTTGACTGGCCACTATTTAATGCTAATTTAGTACAGCCTCATTCAATTTATTACAGTTGTTTTTTAAAAATTATCGGTGTGTGTGTGCCAGCTTAGGGTTAAGCCAGCACACTCACTATATATAGCACACTCCAAAAACGAAAACGTTTTTGACTGACCACTATTTAGTACTAATTTAGTACGGGTTCATTTAATTTATTACAGTTGTTTTTTAAAAATTATCAGTGTGTGTGCCAGCTTGAAAACCAACCAAAAATGAAAACGTTTTTGACTGACCACTATTTAATGCTAATTTGGCACGGGTTCATTTCAATTATTACAGTTGTTTTTTTTTTAATTATCGGTGTGTGTGTGCCAGCTTAGGGTTAAGCCAGCACACTCACTATATATAGTACACTCCAAAAACGAAAACGTTTTTGACTGACCACTATTTAGTGGTAATTTAGTACGGGTTCATTTAATTTATTACAGTTGTTTTTTTTTAATTATCGGTGTGTGTGTGTGCCAGCTTAGGGTTAAGCCAACACACTCACTATATATAGTACACTCCAAAAACGAAAACGTGTTTGACTGACCACTATTTAGTGGTAATTTAGTACGGGTTTATTTAATTTATTACAGTTGTTTTTTTTAATTATCGGTGTGTGTGTGCCAGCTTATGGTTAAGCCAACACACTCACTATATATAGCACACTCCAAAAACGAAAACGTTTTTAACTGACCACTATTTAATGGTAATTTAGTACGGGTTCATTTAATTTATTACAGTTGTTTTTTTTTTTTAATTATCGGTGTGTGTGTGCCAGCTTAGGGTTAAGCCAGCACACTCCAAAAACGAAAACGTTTTTGACTGACCACTATTTCGTGCAGGTTCATTTAATTTATTGCAGTTGTTTTTTAAAAACTATCGGTGTGTGTGCCAGCTTAAGGTTAAGCTAGCACACTCACTATAGCACACTTTTGACTGACCATTATTTAGTACTAATTTAGTACGGGTTCATTTAATTTATTACAGTTTTTTTTTTTTTTAATTATCGGTGTGTGTGCCAGCTTAAGGTTAAAGCGGGCTACTCACCTGCCAAGAAATGCCAAACTCCATATAAAAAAACGCTCAAGAAAGGGTTAAGAACTGTTTTCACACGTCAATGTTTCTTGAGCCAATACTCAGCTCATAAGAAAAAATACTACAATTTTCGATGGTTGGCAACGCCGGTTTACCTCAAGAAATAAATATGCTCGTATATATTTCTTGAGGTAAACGTTCAGATTCACGGCAAAGATGAGTATATACTTCGCTACACATGTTTTATACATTTTTATAATAGTAATCTTCAATAAAATGGAAAATGCCGTAAACGTAAAAATTTCTAGGGTTTCCGCCACGCCAAATCGTGGTCTGAACAGTTCGTCGTTGAAAAAAAGCCTCGAGACGAGGTAGAATTCGACGATTCGGCGGTGGCAGGGAAGTCTGAGCGCTCTTATGTTGTCGGTGCTTCAGATAAACCTGCACAAATCTAAAGCAGCCTCGGCTGCTTAAATCAGTCGTCTTTCTAAAGGCGACGTAGATGTGGTCCTCATCCAAGAACCCTGGGTCAATAGCTCAAGGATTTGGGGTCTGGGGACTATGGGTTTTAAGCTTATCCGAGCCAGCGAGGGGGGCAGGGTTAGAGCCTGTATTTTGGTTAAGTCTGAGCTGAACGCCTTTCTCTTGCCCAACTATTTCAATGGTGACGTTACAGCTGCCAGTTTAACAGTCGACAATACCAGCCTGACGATGGCGTCGATCTATATGCCCTACGATGCCGAAAAACCTCCTCCACAGAGGGAGGTAAAGGACCTGTTGGCAAATTTTTCCATGGGTCATCTTATTATCGGAACTGACGCTAATGCTGTTGTTGTTGTTGTTGTTAACAATGCATTGCCCTGTCTAGAGTGTATGATCATTCCGAAGATCTTCATCAAGCTCTTCTAAGGGGAGTCCAAAGAAACGTGTAGTTTCAACAGGGTTTGTCCAGAGGGACAGAGGGGTTAGAAGAGTAGGTTCAGATGAACAATTGAAGAGATGTAGAGTATCATGGGGGGTCCTACCACATGCAGGGCATGTCTTTAAGATTGTATAATTAAGTCTGGATAAGTAGGAGTTTAACCTTACACTATATCCAGACCTAAGCTGTGCCAAGGTCACTCTTGTCTCCCTTGGTAAGGTGCGTTCTTCTTCAGCAATATCCGGTGGAGGACTGTTCAGAACGGGATTCACAGGTAGAGCTCCGACAAAAGTGTCTACCGACTCGGTGTGGATGTCGGTTAGAGCCCGCTTATGATTCTGCAGATCAAACGGCAAGGTAATATGATGCCGGATCTCATCATAATGCTTACGGAGATGTCTCCTTATGTCTCTCGGGGGCTGACGCTAATGCTCATTACGTCCAGTGGGGAAGGTCCGATATCAATGCTAGGGCAGAGTCGTTGTTTGACTATTTATTAACAACTAACCTGATAGTTTGCAACGTGGGTAACGAACCTACGTTTATCACGAAAACCCGCAGGGAGCTCATAGATCTCACTATTGGCAGCGAAGGCGCTTATGAGTGGGTCAGAAAATGGCGTGTTCTCGATACCTACCAGCACTTCCCCCACAAGTCTCCGTCAGTAGGGTAGTTGGAGGATCTGATAAAGACCTTTACAATGGCGCTCTCAAATTCCCTAGGCCGCATTGGTGGTCCTACGACCTGGACTCACTCCGCAAATCATGTAGGACACAATTTAATAAGGCCAAGAGCCTTGGCACGGAGACTCAATGATAGTGGCATATGCAGACGATTTAGCTATTGTATATAGGGGCAAATTCCCACAAACCCTGTGCGACTTGATGCAAGTAGCACTGCGAGAGATTTCCTCATGGTGCTCGCACTGCGGACTGATCATCAACCCGGTAAAAGTAGAACTGTTCCTTTTCACCAACCGCTATAAGATACCACCGTTAATACTACCAAAACTGAATAGCGTGCGCCTGAACTTGGCTGACAAAGCCGATAGTGGCAGTTAGTGCAAAAAACTTTCGAATATAAAGAAGTTGAGAAAGGAAGTCGCTCAGAAAATATTGGCTGGCTATTAATCAACAACACTACGCCTATGGGGGCTCTCGGTCTATGAGGGTCTAGCTTTCATTCAAACTAAAACAAACTTAGGGCATCGTCCTGAACATATCGGTATACTTATTGATAGTTTGACGGCTTATTTTTCTCACACTTACAAACATTGATCCTAAGCTTTTTTATACCATTTCATATCATTGAAAGGTATATAAAATATGGGAAGGACCCAGATGCACCACAACACTTTTTGATATTACGATAGTTTAATGGGCAATATTCTTTGCAAATAATAAATATTAGATTCATCATGTTACGTTTGAAGTTAATTTGAACTTCCAAAATAATGTTTGTAATAATATGCACTCGTTTTTGACAGTATCTCTGCTTCTTTTCTGTGTCTGTTGAATATATTCTCCCAATTTGAGATTATGTTATTGCTAACGTCTTTTAATTCTGATTGCTGGTCTTTATTTGGCCGTTTACAATTGGCAAGAAATAAGGATGCGCCATTGCTTCGCGAGCCGTCAACCGCTCAACATGATCATAACGCAAGAGTTTGTCAAGGAAATCAAGAGCTTCCGGAGAAACAAGATGCTGGTTATCAGAGTGGACGAATCTTTCCCACCGTTTGCGCGAGTGCCGTTGCAGAATGTCATGGAATCGAGGATCTAATTCAATGTTGTATTTATCTAGGTAAGCATATAGTTCTTCAGTGCCCAGCACTTTTGCTATACGCACCAACTGATCATAATTATCATGTCCGTGAAAGAATGGCTCTTTTCGAAATATCATAGAGGCTAACATGCAGCCCAACGACCACATATCCAAGGAATAATCATACATTTGGTAGTCAACAAGTAGCTCCGGCCCTTTGAAATAACGAGACGCTACGCGAACGTTGTACTCTTGGCCTGGATGATAAAACTCAGCCAATCCCCAATCAATCAAACGTAGTTTGCGATTTTCGTGATCTATCATTACATTGTGTGGTTTTACATCTCTGTGCATGATGCCCATACTATGACAATAATCCAGAGCCTTTAACAACTCAAACAAATAGTAGCGTATCTCGTAATCCGTTAAGGTTTGATATAATTGCTTGAAATCAGTGTTATTGACATGTTGGAAAATCAAAGCTGGGGTACGCGACACAGGGTCTTTTACTACCGCAAGAAGAGTAATAATATTGGTGCCACCTCGTAGATTTTCCAAAATTTTTATTTCACGCTTAATTTTTTTCTTTTTAACTGGTTTAAGGATCTTAACAACACATTTTTCGGTGGTTGTAATGTTTATAGCTTCAAATACTTCTGAGTTTTTTCCTCGTCCCAACTTTCGAACAAGTTGGTAGTCATCTTGGTTGGCCCAATCAACTACATAGTTTTCGTAATCCCAATACTCATCTGGTTTGTGTGCGTTTACATCTGTGTAAACACGGGCAGCACTTGGTAGGGTCATTTTACCAGAAAAAGTATTCCTTTTCCCGAACGATTGTGTGTTTATTACAACTGAAACTATCATATTTGTATAATATATTTGTGAATCCTTCCAGAAATCGTAAGTTCTTTTGAATAAAATCCTGAAAATATGAAAAAAACAAAGTTCATATTAATTATTCATCGGTCAAACTCATGTTATTCGGACACACACAAAGTATATTAAACAAAGTAATAGTGAACTTGACAGTTCTCTCTTTTCTGTAGGAGTTTTCCCGTCAAATGAAAAAAAATATTAACCCGTTTTGTTTAAGATTTTTAAAATTTTTCAATAGTGTGAAGAAATAGCAAATTGTTTCATATAAATACAATACCGCTTGGCTCAGTTACTTCCACGTTTAAATAGAGTTTAGAGTTCAGATTAGCTAGACTCTAGCACAGTTTAGCTAAAATGAATGGTGTAATCTTTTTTCAACTAGATCCTAGACCGAAAACGAAACTGTAGGCGATTAAAATCGATTCATGACCCCTGCGGGTTAGGGGTTTAGAATATGCCCGTGGTGGAATGCCTGTCGCAAGAGGCGACTAAAATCCGTTTAGACCACGGTGACGGGGTTGATGAAATCGGCAATGGGTATAGTACCATAAGGTGGTTCTGCAGCTGTGAGAGCATAGACTCAATACCGTACAACTCTGTTTGGTCCATCACGTCCCTCTTACAACAGCAACAGCGAAGCCGATTAATTTTATCGAAACCGAAAACTAAATCGTAACCGTTATTTTAACAAAAAAAAAAAACGAAACTCTTCAAAATCCAGAACCGGTTCCAAACAAATTTTTAATAAATCGATTACTTCATTTCGTGGACACATATTTTCCTTGATAAGGCGGTACCCCGATTTTGACCTCAGTATAAAAAACCCTAATAGAAACCAATCCACCAGTTTCTGTGACACTCTGGCGACAACCTTGTGGTGACATCGGCGGAAATCGACAAATATTCAATACTCGCAATTTTTATAACGCAACCGTCCGAAAAGAGGTACTAGATTCCAAAGTGGCCAAAGTTACTCTGTTACTGTTTGGGCTGGCATATTTCGCGGTAATGATAATTTTTTGGCCTGAGCAAATGCTATCTAATTTTTCAGTAAAATAAGTGTATGGGACACAAAAACTGTGATTGGGTGACAAAGGGTTAATACGGTTGTTTACATTTTTTTGAAGGAAAAACTCTTACAAAAACAAAATATTTCAGTTGTCAATTCTACCTTGGTGAATTTGCCTTGGACACACATTTTTGATCGTTTATACGACAGTCGAGCAAAGAAAGGCGGTTTGTTAACTCTAAAGCCTCAATTACATAAAGATTTATTTTTACTTTATCTCAAACTTTGACTTTGACTTTGACAGAAAAGTTCAATATACGTATTTAAATGACGAAAACAAATGTATAAAAGAGAAGCGTCAAAGCGTTCATGGTAGCATACCTCTGAAGTTGAGTGCAAAGTTTTGAGGTTGCAAATGTCAGGCAAGGTTAAAAAAGCCTTATGTAATTGACCCTGCTGCTCAGGCCCTATACCCTTGAAGTATTTTTGTATTTAATTTGCTCTGAAATATAGGTACAGATACAAATTTACACTTTGAATACAAAATAAAATTTTCGAAGCACTTCCATTTGCCCTCACATAAAAATACAATTCAAATGAAAGTGTTTGAGTTTTATATGAAAGAGCAAATCAAAACCCTTGGGTAAGAAGCTCGACACTTCCGTATGAAATATAAAATTACACTCACAATGTTGGTAACCCTGTTCAAATTGATTTAAAGAGTTAAGGTATAAAAAATCGAAAAATTTATTAAAAACAGTACCCTTTTCTTTCTCTAGGGTTTCCATAATTTTATAGTAGAGACATTCCATATGAAAAGTCTAATTCAAAAAGCTGGCTAGTCCCGGATTCCGCTCAAACTTTGAGGGACACTTCTTTAGGGTCCTAAAGGATAAAATTTACACACATTTAATTTCTATAACCACTCGTTTCGAACTGGTCGAATTTCAAATTTTGAAAAACGTAATTTTTAGGCTTACCCTATTATTGCTGTACAAATGTTTCTATTAGAGATATCCTTACATGCGATACGACATTTAAAAGGTAAAAGAGAGTAGTTTCTTTAAAAGTAAATAATAAATCATATAGCGAGTACCTGGTATTAAAAACCTGGTACTGAACATACGTAATTTTAATCATTTTTTGTCAAATTTAGCTGGCTCTGGCGTCTTCGCTGTTTTACGTAGCCACTAAATTTTTTTCATAAATTAAGGGTACATATCCTAGAAGGAACTAACCCATCCATTTGCTAAAAAAACTCACTCCTTATAGATAAACGATTATCTCCAAATTTATATTTTTCAAAAATCGTGTTTTTAGGGTCAAAAACAGACATGTTTCTAAATACGCATTTCTCGTGGACTCCAGTCCTGACCTTTACCTTCTAATACCTCAACATTTTGTTTTGTTATTTTCATACTAAGGGTCTCTGCTGATGAATCTCCTAAACCAATATACATTTTTTTTTTTTTCAAAGTAAATTTTCGTATAATTTTTGAGATTTTTTTTCAAGCAACCTTCACATAATCTGAAAGCTGAAGCTTCGACCTTTCCAACAGAAAAAAACTACTTACTACTAAACTATTTACATATATTTAAAAATGAATTGCAGCATTATATGAATCTGTTCCTTGAAATAGTACAAAATGTATATAAGTTATTTTCAAATTTCTGTAACTAGTTCAAGAGTAGTGATAATTGCTCGCGTTTTTTTTTTTTGTTGGAAACTTGTACGCTTCAACTTTAAGACTATGCAATGTGAAAAATTGCTAATGTTTTTTAGCAAATATAAATTTCACTACACTAGGTGATTATTTTTTATGGGAGCACAAACTAAAAACTTGAACGATTTGCCTGTCGATTAAAAAGAATACACGCCGCTTTTCGATTACTCATGGCTAGTTAACGCTCGGGAGGCATGTAGTCGAACCGTGCGAAACTGCATACATTGCTTTCATTATAAGCCAAAATTAAAAGGCCAAATTATGGGCAGTTTACCAGCCGACGGGCTGCGTGCCCTACGACCTTTCATGGTTTGTGGGGTAGATTTTTGCGGTCCAATTTACGTCACACAAAAGATACGGGGTCGCCCCCCGGTAAAAATGTACTTTGCGGTCTTTGTGTGTTTTACCTCAAAAGTTGTCCATTTAGAACTTGTGTCTGATTTAAGTTCTGATATATTTATTCTCGCCCTTAAAAGGTTCGTTGGACGCCGGGGAATACCAGCGACGATTCACTGCGACAACGCGACGAATTTCGTAGGAGCCGATCGCAAGATCAAGGAACTGAGGGAAGCATTTCTCAGTCAGAAGGAGGCGATACTCCACCACGCAGCAGACGAAGGGTTCAGGTTCGTCTTTATACCTCCCAGGGCTCCCCACTTCGGCGGGTTATGGGAGGCGGCAGTGAAGTCGGCGAAGCACCTGCTCGTGCGAGCCGTCGGCAACGTGAGTCTCACCGCCGAAGAAACAGCACGCGCTACTCCCACAGATGGCAGCATGTCTGCTCACTCAAGCGTCGGTTTTGGCGAACGTGGTCCAGGAGCTACCTGCTGAGTCTGCAGGAGCGCAACAAGTGGCAGCACCCACAACCCAACGTAGAGGTAGGAGAGCTCGTCGTCGTTCACGAAGACAACGCCCCACCTCAGCAATGGGTCCTAGGCCGAGTGACAGGCACGATAGCCGGCCAGGACAGAAAGGTGAGAGTGGCCGACATCCAAACAAAAACTGGAACAGTTAGGCGTCCAATCCATAAGCTTGCCGTGTTACCCATAGCAGATGGTTGAAGAATCCAGATTCCTTCAAGGTGGCCGGTGTTAAAGCAGATGATAAAAATAAGTAATGTTACCTGAAATGTGAATTGAAATGAAATGTAAATTAAAATGAAATGTAATTATTATACTTACCTGAATACTTAAAATAGAATTACCTTATACTTACCTTATATTTTTCTATTACTTACCTCATACTTACCTTATAATTAATTTACACTTACCTTATTTTCCCTTTTTAATGACTTCAACTTCCAAATTTACTTACCTTAACTTTTTAGCACCACCCTAATGTAAGTAAATGCATGATTACAGTCTGTATTCTAATGTACCTATGTGCATACGGTGTGTGTATATCTACTAGCAAGCGCGGCTTGTCCACGCTCTCTTGTACACATACACACATACGTAGGCTCATAGGTACAGGCGAAGAACTTACCGCTTATTGGAATTGGAAGTTGACAAACTGTAAATTAGATGTAAGAAAAAATGATAAAAAGAAGAAGTTGAAGAAGGAAAAACTCCTACAAAAACAAAATATTTCAGTTGTCAATTCTACCTTGTTGAATTTGCCTTGGATATGAGCAAAGTATATTAAACAAAGTAATAGTGAACTTGACAGTTCTCTCTTTTCTGTAGGAGTTTTTCCGTCAAATGAAAAAAAATATTAACCCGTCCTGTTTAAGATTTTTAAATTTTTCCAATAGTGTGAAGAAAAAGCAAATTGTTTCATTTAAATACAATACACTTGCCTTAGTTCCTTGCACGTTTAAATAAAGATTATAGTTCGGATTAGCTAAACTCTAGCACATTTTAGCTAAGATGAATGGTCTAATCTTTTTTCAACTGGATCTTACACCGAAAACGAAACTGTAAGAGATTAAAATCGATTCATGACCCCTACGGGTTATGGGTTTGGAATATGCCCATGGTGGAATGCTTGTAGCAAGAGGCAACTAAAATCCATTTCGACCACGGTCAGGGGGTTGGTGGTCGGCAGCTGTAAGAGCAAAGACTCAATACCGTACAACTCTGTTTGGTCCGTCACGTCCCTCTTACAACAGCAACAGCGAGCCGATTAATTTCTCGAAACCGAAAACTAAATCGTAACAGTTATTTTAATAAAAAAAAACGAAACCGGTCTAAAATCCAGAACCGGTTCCAAACAAGTTTGTACTTTTTTTTATAAATTGCAACCTTCTTGTGGTGACATCGGCGGAAATCGACAAATATTCAATACTCGCCATTCCTATAACGCAAAGGTCCGAAAAGAGGTAGATTCCAAAGTAGCCAAAGTTATTCCGTTACTATTTGGGATAGCATATATCGCGGTATTGATCATTTTTTGGCCTGAGCAAATGCTATCTAATTTTTCAGTAAAACAATTGTATGAGACACAAAAACTGTACTTGGGTGGCAAAGGGTTAATACGCTTATTTACATTTTTTTGAAGGAAAAACTCCTACAAAAACAAAATATTTCAGTTGTCAATTCTACCTTGGTGAATTTGCCTTGGACACACATTTTTGATCGTTTATACGACAGTCGAGCAAAGAAAGGCGGTTTGTTAACTCTAAAGCCTCAATTACATAAAGATTTATTTTTACTTTATCTCAAACTTTGACTTTGACTTTGACAGAAAAGTTCAATATACGTATTTAAATGACGAAAACAAATGTATAAAAGAGAAGCGTCAAAGCGTTCATGGTAGCATACCTCTGAAGTTGAGTGCAAAGTTTTGAGGTTGCAAATGTCAGGCAAGGTTAAAAAAGCCTTATGTAATTGACCCTGCTGCTCAGGCCCTATACCCTTGAAGTATTTTTGTATTTAATTTGCTCTGAAATATAGGTACAGATACAAATTTACACTTTGAATACAAAATAAAATTTTCGAAGCACTTCCATTTGCCCTCACATAAAAATACAATTCAAATGAAAGTGTTTGAGTTTTATATGAAAGAGCAAATCAAAACCCTTGGGTAAGAAGCTCGACACTTCCGTATGAAATTAAAATTACGAACCTTTTAAGGGCGAGAATAAATATATCAGAACTTAAATCAGACACAAGTTCTAAATGGACAACTTTTGAGGTAAAACACACAAAGACCGCAAAGTACATTTTTACCGGGGGGCGACCCCGTATCTTTTGTGTGACGTAAATTGGACCGCAAAAATCTACCCCACAAACCATGAAAGGTCGTAGGGCACGCAGCCCGTCGGCTGGTAAACTGCCCATAATTTGGCCTTTTAATTTTGGCTTATAATGAAAGCAATGTATGCAGTTTCGCACGGTTCGACTACATGCCTCCCGAGCGTTAACTAGCCAAATTTTTTCTCGCAAAATTGCAACCAATGCTTTGGCACCTCAATGATGGTTGCGCAAATGTAGGAACCGTATATACGATTTGACGAACTGCGAATTTTTACTCAATAATAGAGGAAATTTGGCATCGTACGGGATAGGCGCATTTAATAAACGACCGCCTACTCGTAACAATTTCAACGACAAGGACTTTTCTGAATACTCATGCAAAAATGGATTCAATTTTTGCAAGCTCGACGGTTGTGGAAGATTTTTTGACAATTTGGTTATTTCTTGGCTATATTCATCAAATTGGATTATTTGAACAATTTTCAAGAAGCTTAATTGCAACTCTTGTGCTGATGGTGTTGGATCATATTTGGTGGATCGGTTCCTCACCTTTAAAACCCATCGCAGAATATAGGCAAAAACTCGTAATAATTTTTTGTGAGAGGAATATTTTTCAATCACAGTTACGAGTGGATTACGTTCGTCACTCGCAGCTACTAAGGCGCTGGCGTTTTTCTTCTTTTCCAGTGCTTGTTCTTCAGGCGTTAATTCGAAATGGGTATTTATAGGCCAACTTGCGGGGTCTTCTAAGAGGAACTGTGGGCCAGAAAACCATATTGAATTCTGTATTTCATCCACGCTACAACCCCGAGACACTTGATCCGCAGGATTTTGTTTAGTTGGCACATGTCGCCACGAAGCACTTTGAGTCAACTCTTGAATCTCGGACACTCTATTAGCAACGAATGTTTGCAAAGTTGATGGACTCAGTAAAAACAAACCGAGGAATGCTGATTGAAGGCAATTGCAATAAATTCGCTTTGAAATTCTGACAACTGCTATTGAGATACAACGGAATCGACTCATCCCAATCTAGTTTCTTAATCCACAGCTCTTGCAATAAGATTTTAGCTGTGGTCACTAGTGGGGCCAGCAAACCAAGAGGATCAAAGAGTCGGGCAGATACCGATAAAATATTTCGTTTTTTAGCTCGTAACTCATCAAATGTATCATCCAGTTTAAACCGAAATAAGCCGTCTTTTGGCGACCAGTGGATTCCTAGCGTTTTAGTGGAGTCTGAATCGTTGAAACTTAACGATTTTTCCAGACTCTGACTGTCGAAAAAACTCGGGTGGTTAGAAAACCACTTAGCAAGCTGGAATCCTGCCGACTTTAAGACGTCAATCACCTCACAGAGAATTCTGTCGAGGGATTCAAAATCTTCAGATCCGGTTAACAGATCATCAACGTAAAAATCGGTACTTATTACTTTGGCACCGAGTGGATATTCTTGTGCATTCACATCTCTTAGCATCTGCACACACCGTGTTGCGAGAAATGGAGCTGGCGCAGTGCCATACGTTACGGTGTTTAAACGAAAAATTTGCAGAGGCTCGGATGGATGCTTTCTCCACACTATTAATTGAAAATTTCTATCATTTTCATTTACGAGAACTTGACGGTACATCTTAGTGATGTCCGCTGTAATAGCATACTTATGCATACGAAAGCGAAGTAGCGTCGAAAAAAGTTCTTCTTGAATGGTCGGTCCAACCATCAAAAGTCATTCAACGCAATTTGTGTTGACGTCTTACTCGACGCGTCGAAAACAACGCGGAGTTTCGTCGACGTACTTTGTGGTCTTAAGACACACTGATGCGGAATGAAATAGTGGGCTTCACTCGGGATTTTGTTATTAGTGGGGCTCATGTAGCCCAATACCAAGTACTCATCCATGAAGTCCAGATACATTTGACGAAGTTCTGGATCTTTCAACGTACTTCTCTCCAGCGCCTGAAACCGTCGAGCTGCGGTTTCAAATGACTGACCCAATGCATTTTGGTCAGTTTTGAACGGCAATCTTACTTGAAGCCGTCCCGACGGTAAGACTTCAGTAGTCGTAACGAAGTAGTCTTCGCATTCCATTTGCTCGGCACTGTACTTTGTAGCCAGTGATTCCGAAGGGATTTCTTCCATTGCCCAGAATCTTTGGACAATTTCATCAATTGCTTCGGAATCATCTTCGGCTTTGCATAAAGCACTGCTAGCTTCGGAATGTTCACTTTGGTGGGAGACGTATCTGCCTGAAATAACCCAACCCAAAAGTGTTTTTTGAAGTGTTGGAAACCTTGGATCGGTTTTAATTTGACCAACCGACCAAAGATCGAAAAATGTCTCGGCTCCCAACAAAAGATCGACTTTTGAGGACTTATGGAAACCAGGATAAGCTAATTCAATATTAGCTGGAATTTTCCAACCTGTGGTGTTAACAGACCGATCTGGGTGATTTGCCGAAATCGCTCCCATTACCCAAAAATCTGCGAGAAACTCAAAATTGTTAACTCGGGATTTTATGACTGCACTCACTTTTGACCTAACCTTTTGGGTGGCATTGCCAATCCCGATGACATTTAATGTCGCCTTCTCTCGCCGAATTCGCAGCTTTTGTGCCAGCTCTTCAGTCATGAAATTAACTTGAGTCCCGGAATCAAGTAAAGCACGAGCTGACACAAAATCACCGGAGCACGTTTTTACCTTGATCACTGCTGTCGCTAACATAACGCGATCAGGCACGCTCACTGTGTGCATAGCTTGTGAGGTCGAAGGTTGTGGTGTTGTTTCGAACGATATTGGGTATTGATGTAACATGGTGTGATGTGACCGGTTACAAACTCGACACCGTTCTAATTTGCACTTAGAAACCGTATGTCCCTTGCGTAAGCAATTTATGCACAATGGGACCGATTTCGAGAAATCGAATCTCTGCTGAGGAGAGAGAGTTTTAAATTTAGGGCAGGTGGTCAAAAAGTGGTCTTTGGAGTTGCAGTGAAAACACGTAGTTGGCTTCGCTTTCGCAGCCACAAAGGACGACTTTGGCTTTTCAGCACTCTTGTTGCTTTGCCTTTGGGTGTCTTGCGATTTTGACGATGTCGACGCTTCTTCAGACGAGAGGTGCTGGTATCTCTTATTGAGAGCCGCTTCGCACTCACTCCACAGCGGAAGCTTGTCGTAGTCAAGTTGCTCCTCCCATTTTGACCGCGTAATGGGATCAACCTTCGACATAACTAAATGTATCAGCATCGCATTTGAAATATTTTTGTCATCACCCAACGACAATAAAGAATCATAAACAGCTGATACGGTGTCGATCATCGACCGCAGCGAAAGCGACGATGGCTTTTGGATTTTCGGCAGCTCAAACAGTTTTGAAACTGTGCTCGAAAATATTAGACATTTATTGTCATATACCTTTTTCAGGCTTGCCAGCGCCTTTGGATAATTTTCTTCCGTCATTTGGAAGGCCTTCACCGTTCCTAAAGCTTCACCAGACAAACACGAAACTAAATGTGTAAATTTTTCAATGTCTGGAAGAGCAGGGTTGTTATGAACGAGGCTCTCAAACAAACTCATAAAATTTTTAAACTCTGAATACTGTCCTCGAAACTTGGGCAGCGACATTTTCGGAAGTCTTGAGCTGTGAGGAGCTGTGAAGGAGCTGTCAAGAGCTTTTGATTTGTTGCTCTCTGACAATATGGACTTTGACATAGCCTTGGTTCCAACAATTAAATCTTCCACGCTATCACGAGTGTCATCATCTTCATCGATCTCTTCTATTTCAGACTGACACGCCAGAAGCTTTTCGCTGTAACTGTTCAGCATTTCGAGTCGACACTCAACTTCCGACGGATCTGATGAAATTGAATTATCGAGAATCCTCATTTTTATTCTAGCTATGCTTCTTTTTAAAATTGTCCTATGTCTTTTTAAAGATGTGGCGTCTTCCACCTGATTCTCACTTTTACTCATCTTGATTCGCTATGCACAGTAACTTTGTACAAAATTATAGTTTGGAAGTTTTCAACTTAATAATACGAGAACGAAAAAAAATTGCTGAAACTTCACTAAACTATCGAAAAAATGGTGCAAATCAAGAGGTAGAATCTTATAATCCTTACTTAGGAAAACTAGACGCAATGTCGAAAGTTTTTAAGGGCCTAACCGTGAGCAAAATATGGTCCACGTTTTAACCAAACACTTAAAGCTGTATAGCTTTCGAAAAATATTTGACAGAATGGTAATCGGAGCCTTGTCGGAAATTGTACGAGGTAGTAGTTCTTCACTAAACAATCCCGAAATCTTGTTTCACGAAATTTGTATATAAACAATTTAATTTCAAAGTGAATACAAGAGATGCCAAAAATTTAAGCTTGTTGGGTGATCTTTGCAGCAATTTAACAATAACAACAACCTCAACAGCTTTTAATTGTTAGCACTCAATACCTGTTGTTCATAGACTGGTTCGTTTCCAGCTTCAACTTCCCTTTTGCACCATGGGCAACTGCACCGCATTCCTGGAGGAAACTTAACTGGCCTTTTTCTTGATGACAACCGCAGTATTGAGCACAAATGGCACTGGATAATCAGCAGCAGTATTATTGTGTATGCGTATGTGTGTGCAGCACAGTTTATAGCGCAAATAGCTTTCAATCAAAATTAAACAATTTTTTTTTTTTTACTTAGCGCCTTTTGCAAGTAAGTATCAAACTTTTGAATAACGCACTTGTGGGTAGGTAAAACCTCTTAAAATTCCTGTTTGAATATTAGGTAAGTACCTACCATTTACTGTTTCAATTAATTTTATTTTTAGGTTTCACTACTATATTTTTGTGCGTCACTGTAACGATTACTATTAAAAAAGAAACTTTGTATTTGTTGTTATTTTCGAATCACCCTTTGAATATGTGAATTTCACCACTATTTTAAAATTGTATTGTATATTTAATATTTTTTAACTTTTAGGTAAATATTTTTTCAAAGGTAAGTGTTTTAACCTAGATTTTAATTAAGGTAAGTATGTATGTGGAACTTTTTAACTTTTAGAAACTTGGTAAGTATGTATGTATAAGCTTTTTAAACCTTTTATAATTTCGTTCACACTTTATTTTGCTCTTTTTTACAAGCTTTTTTATATTTTTGTTTATTGTAGCCACTGCACTACACTGAAGTTAAGTAGGTATGTATTTTGTTTTTGCACACACGACCGCGACAGGCAATTAATTATTAAATGTTTTAATTGTTTTGTTGTTGGTTTTTTTTTTTTTTTGATATATTTATATCATAAATATTTATTTAATTTTATTTAAAATTGTTTTCGAACTAAATCTTTTTTCAAAACTTTATTTGAAAGTTAACCTTTAGGTTTTTATTTAGTTCTTTATTTAAGCACTCACTTGCACTTTTCAGTTTCTTAATAATGTATTTAATTGTTTTAATTTTTTAATTTGCACTTAGTCCCTGCTCGGGCGCCATGAATAATTGCTAATGTTTTTTAGCAAATATAAATTTCACTACACTAGGTGATTATTTTTTATGGGAGCACAAACTAAAAACTTGAACGATTTGCCTGTCGATTAAAAAGAATACACGCCGCTTTTCGATTACTCATAGACTGTAACATTTAATCTTCAACTTCTTCTTTTTATCATTTTTTCTTACATCTAATTTACAGTTTGTCAACTTCCAATTCCAATAAGCGGTAAGTTCTTCGCCTGTACCTATGAGCCTACGTATGTGTGTATGTGTACAAGAGAGCGTGGACAAGCCGCGCTTGCTAGTAGGTATACACACACCGTATGCACATAGGTACATTAGAATACAGACTGTAATCATGCATTTACTTACATTAGGGTGGTGCTAAAAAGTTAAGGTAAGTAAATTTGGAAGTTGAAGTCATTAAAAAGGGAAAATAAGGTAAGTGTAAATTAATTATAAGGTAAGTATGAGGTAAGTAAGAGAAAATATAAGGTAAGTATAAGGTAATTCTATTTTAAGTATTCAGGTAAGTATAATAATTACATTTCATTTTAATTTACATTTCATTTTAATTCACATTTCAGGTAACATTACTTATTTTTATCATCTGCTTTAACACAATGCTTGCTTAAAAAAGATCCAAAAATTATACGAAAATTTACTTAAAAAAAAAATGTATATTGCTTTAGGAGATCCATCAGCAGACACCCTTAGTATGAAAATACCAAAATGAAATGTTGAGGTATAAGAAGCTAAAGGTCAGGACTGGAGACCATGAGAAATTCGTATTTTATCTCTTGAGAAACATGTCCGTTTTAGAGCCTGAAAAACACGAGTTTTGAAAACTTACAAATTTCAAGATAATCTTTTATCTGTAAGGAGTGAGTTTTAGTGGCCAATGGATGGGTTAGTTTCTTCTAGGATATGTACCCTTAATTTCTGAAAAAATTTAGTGGCTACTTAAAAAAGCGAAGACGCCAGAGCCAGCTAAAATTGACAAAAAAGGATAAAAATTACGTATTTTCAGTACCAGGTTTTTAAAACCACGTACTCGCTATATGATTTATTATTTACTTTTAAAGAAACCACCTTTAAAATGCCGTACCACATGTAAGGATATCTCTAATAGAAACATTTGTACAGCAATAATAGGGTAAGCCTAGAAATTACGTTTTTCCAACTTTGAAATTCGACCAGTCCGAAACGAGTGGTTATCAAAATGAAATGTGTAATTTGATCCTTTAAAACCCTAAACAAGTGTCCGCGACGATTTTTGCTAATATTAGACGTTTTCTATGGATTGAATCAGTAAGATACTAGAGTTAATACCAGTGAGCGGTGTAAGAAGGGTTAAATAAATGAACTGAAGCTAAGTTGTATGTGGTGATTAGCTGTAATACATATAATTTCATGCTGAAAATTGAAATAGCTAAATGAAACGTAAGTGACGTCAAAGCATATAAAAGTTATCTTAATTTCAAAACCGACCTTTCAAATAATTTCGTATATTTAAGTTTCTTTTAAATTTACTTTTTAAACAAAACTGCATCATTTAAAATTTAAAATTTAAGCTGCTTTATAATTATTGCCATTTAAAAGTGAAACGTAAGTGACGCCAAGAAAAATTAAGTGCATTTTTTTTAGGATCGAGCAGCCAATTGTAGAAAAAGTATTTATGCTGCTATAATGAAAACATAGAGGGATAGTATAATGCTGGATAATGAACGTGAGAAGATCTTAAAGTCAAAAAACAGAAAATATCCAATATGATACGGAAGCAGTAGAAACAAGTAAGGAAAGCTGTCTTCGGCAGTGCCGAAGGCCAAATACCTTTCATGAATAAGCGTCACGATTTTCACTGTTTGATCCCAGTACAGCCTGTGTGAATTTAACTTAACATTCTAAAATAGCAATAGTTACGAAATTTCACGTTCCTACCTATATAACTACAGGAGTTATCCACGAAAATCCGTTTATTGGAACAATCGATTGTATGGGGGCTATGTGAAATATTTATCCCATCTCGATGATTTTCAACATCGATACTTCAGATATAAAAATAGCAATACGTCCAAAATTTCACGTTCCTACGTGTTTAATTACAGGAGTTATAGCCCAAAATCCGTTTATCGGAACAATCGATTGTTTGGGAGCTATGTGAAATATTTATCCCATCTCGATGATTTTCACCATCGATATTTCGCATATAAAAATAGCAATACTTACAAAATTTCACGATCCTACGTGTTTAATTACAGGAGTTATAGCCCAAAATCCGTTTATCGGAACAATCGATTGTATGGGAGCTATGTGAAATATTTATCCCATCTCGATGATTTTCAACATCGATATTTCACATATGAAAATAGCAATACTTACAAAATTTCACGTTCCTACGTGTTTAATTACAGGAGTTATAGCCCAAAATCCGTTTATCGGAACAATCGATTGTATGGGAGCTATATGTAATATCGGTCCGATCTTGCTGGTTCCGACAAATGATTCCTATATTGGAAAATGGTGGCCGCATACAAAATTTCAGCCAAATATCTCAAAAACTGAGGGACTAGTTTGCGTTCAAACAGACAGACAGACAGACAGACAGACGGACATGGCTAAATCAACTCATCTCGTCATCCTGATCATTTCGGTATACTTATTGATGGGTCTATATCTTCTTCTTCTCATACTTACAAACATCGGACCAAAGTTATAATACCATTTCATGTTCATGAAAGGTATAAAAATAAGCCCTATTGGGGTTAAGATATGTCGAAATTGACATACGTATTATAAGTATCAGTATCATTTATGTGTTATGTATGTATGCGTGCTTAAAAAGATGATAGATAAAAATATACACCTTTGGATGCAGTATAAAAAAATATATTATTGCGTACGTTGGGTGGTGAATTTTTTAATATAGGTGATTTATTAAGGAATATTTGTTAGAAATTTTACCTGAAACACCATGTGGCTCATTGTAGGTCTAATAAAACCTCATTTCTGTAACGAATTTAAGAGATTTGAAACGTAAGCGATGCCTCCATGAAACGTAAGTGACACTGATCATCTCCAATACATTAAAAAAAACTATAGTAGGCTTGAAAAAACAATTTTTTTGGGTCATTATATTTACTAAACCTGACAAGGCCACTCCGACATAATTGGTTTAAGGGATTGCCAGGGGATTCCAACAGCAGCGTCTGTCATCATGAGATGCGGCTGCAAGCGGGCGTCTGTCTTGCATCAAGCGGCTCGCTATATAAATGTGTAACTTCAATCCATATCCCCGAGAAACGGGTTGTGCGTAGGGTTTGGGACCCACCACATAAAACAAAATTCCAATGAGATCTAACAGACAGGCCTCGGATATGATAACTCACTTTTCAGATAACGACCTTAGCAAACGAACTAGGACTATGATTTATGAAATCAGGGCATGTACGTGGAATGTCCGTACCCTTACTAGGGAAGGTGACGATGCCCGCCTGGTTGAGGTCCTCAATAAGGCAAAAGCTGACAACACCGCTATACAGGAAATGAGATGGGGGGGCAAGGTTATAAGACCATCCGAACTTGCAATGTCTACTGGAGCGGCCATACTAATGAGCGCAGATTCGGTGTCAGTTTTGTGGTAGGAAAGAGACTTGTGAAACATGTAGTGTCCTTCACAGCCGTGAATAAGCGTCTCCCCACAATCCAAATAAAAGTACGACTTCTCACCATATCTGTTATCTGCGTGCACGCACCGACCGAGAACAAGGACGACGTGGAAAAATATGCATTCTACGCGAAATTAGAAGAAACTTATGAGCGCTGCCCCGGTCATGATATCAAAGTCATGCTTGGCGACTTTAACACCAGGGTGAGCAAAGAGAGTGTATTTGGGCCCATTGTCGGAAAGTTCAGCCTCCATGATGAGACTTCTCCAAATGAATTCAGACTGATTGACTCCGCCGGTGCATGAAACTTGGTCGTATCCAGCACCAGGTTCAAGCATAAAAAGGTCCATCAAGCAACATGGCTATCGCCAGATCGGAAAACACACAACCCGATCGATCACTTTGTGATAGACGGTCGGCACGCTTCCAGCGTTATGGACGTACGTACGATGAGGGGCCCGAACATCGACTCCGATCACTACTTGGTAGCAGCCAAGATTTGTATCCGCCTAAGTACAACAAAAGAGGCGCCACAAAAAACGCAAGGAAAGCTGGACGTCGAAAAACTGCAGTCACAACAGGCAGCCAATGATTTCGCAGAACGACTCGTGCATCTGCTCTCTGAGAGCACAATTCCACCCAGCGGAGTGCATGAGTAGTGGGAACATATCTCCGGAGCACTTCGTACCGCAGCCGAGGAAGTAATTGGATTCCGTCAAGTGCAAAAAAACAGCTGGTACGACGATGGAGAGTGCAAAGACGCAGTGAAAAGAAAGAACGACGCCTATAAGGCAACGTTAACACCGAATGCAACGAGGAGCGCGTGTGAACACTACCGTGAGATGAAGAGGGAAGCGAGACGGCTTTTCCGGGCGAAGAAAAGGGAAGCGGAAAAGCGTGAAATCGAAGAGCTTGAAGTGCTAGCCAGCAGAAGCAACGTCCGCAAATTTTATCAAAAAATTCGACGAATGACGGAAGGTCTTAAACCCGGGCAAACTCGTGTAAAAATGGCAACGGCGACCTGGTGGCAAATGTTCAGAGAGTACTAAGGTTATGGAGGGATCACTTCTCTGCCCTTCTAAACGGAGGAACAGAGCAACAATCTAAAGAAGAAGACAAACCCGACCCCACAATCGAAGCCGATGGAATCGAAGTTCCACAACCCGACTATCACGAGGTGCGAATAGCTATATCACGGCTAAAAAAAACAATAAAGTGGCGGGTGCTGATGGACTGCCCGCTGAGCTATTCAAATGTGGCGGCGAGGAGCTGGTAAGGTGCTTGCACCAGCTCTTGTGCAGAATATGGTCGGATGAATCATGCCTGAAGATTGGAATCTAAGTGTTCTCTGCCCAATCCATAAGAAGGGTGATCCCGCAAACTACGCCAACTATCGTGGAATCAGCCTTTTGAGTATCGCATATATGGTCCTATCAAGCGACTGATCGGACCTTATCAGTGTGGCTTCAGACCTGGTAAATCTACCATCAACCAGATTTTTACAATACGCCAAATCTTGGAAAAAACTCGTGAGAAAAGGATCGAACACACCATATCTTTGTTGATTTTAAAGCCGCCTTCGACGGCACGAAAAGGAGTTGCCTATATGCCGCTATGTCGGATTTTGGTTTCCCAGAAAACGTATACGAACACACCATCTCTTTGTTGATTTTAAAGCCGCCTTCGACAGCACGAAAAGGAGTTGCCTATATGCCGCTATGTCGGATTTTGGTTTGCCAGAAAACGTATACGGCTGTGCAAAATGACGCTGAGCAACACCACCAGCTCGGTCAGAATTGGGAAGGACCTCTCCGAGCCGGAGCGACCCCCTAATCGCGCTGGAACAATATATTACAAGAGCGTACAACTGTTGGCTTATGCCGACGACATCGACATAATTGGCCTCAACAACCTCGCCTTAACTTCTGCGTACGCCAAACTAGAAAAAGAAGCGGAAAAAATGGGTTTGGTGGTGAACGAAGGTAAAACGAAGTACCTACTGGCATCAAGCAAAGAGTCGGCGGATTCGCGTCTTGACAACCACGCCACTGTTGGCAACAATAATTTCGAGGTAGTGAGGGACTTTGCCGAGTGCCAGAAAGACGGTGGAGATAGCTGAAGCTCTGTTACCGAACTTCCAAAGCAATTATGCGCCAAAGAAGGTTAACGGAAAAGGTCCCTTAACCTAGCACACTCCAAAAAGGAGTACGGGTTCATTTAATTTATTACAGTCGTTTGTTTTTAAATTATCGGTGTGTGTGTCAGCTTAGGCAGTCCGCAGACGAGGTGGATCGTCATAGACGCGTACTTGTCATTTCACTGATGACGAATTTCCCTGCGTCTCAAGATCTGCACACGACGCTGCAGAAAAAAAGCACACAAAGAACTGTCAAAATTGCAATATTAATTAATTAACACGTTTTCACAGTAATGGACGTACATCTTTTCTCCGATTCTGCAAATTTTGAAAAATTTCCATTTTTTCTTTAAAAATAAACAATTAATTGAAATCGAAAAGGAAAAATGTAAACAAATGCTTATTCTTCCTCTTTTCTAAGCGTACGACGCCTGGCGACCAGCATTGCCATACGCTAAGCAGCATGTAGCTTTCATGCTTTGCCACTTTCGTGCAGCTGCCGATTCGTGTGTAGCTCTTCATGCAAATATACGTGTTCAGCAACAAAGCGTACAAAAATCGAATGTAGTGTCTAATACGCGTCTATGACGATTCGCTCCGTGCGCGGACACGGTTAGTCGTACTAAATTACACACTACTTAATGCTAATTTAATACGGGTTCATTTTATTTATTAGTTGTTTTTTTTTTTAAATTATCGATGTGTGTGCCAGCTTAAGGTTAAGCTAGCACACTCATTATAGCACCCTCCAAAAACGAAAACGTTTTTGACTGACCACTATTTAATGCTAATTTGGCACGGGTTCATTTCAATTATTACAGTTGTTTTTTTTTTTAATTATCGGTGTGTGTGTGCCAGCTTAGGGTTAAGCCAGCACACTCACTATATATAGTACACTCCAAAAACGAAAACGTTTTTGACTGACCACTATTTAGTGGTAATTTAGTACGGGTTCATTTAATTTATTAGTTGTTTTTTTTAATTATCGGTGTGTGTGTGCCAGCTTAGGGTTAAGCCAACACACTCACTATATATAGTACACTCCAAAAACGAAAACGTGTTTGACTGACAACTATTTAGTGGTTGTTGTTGTTGTTGTAACGAGGTGTAGTCCTGCCCAACGCGTATTTTTCCTTAACCTAATTGTCAACAATATCTTCCAAGGAAACTAGCAGTTTCAATAGGGTTGGACCAAAGAGAGATGGGTGTTAGAAGAGTGGGCTCAAATGAGCAAGAAAATAAGTGATTGGTATTGTGGGGGGACGAGCCGCATGCCGGACATACATTCGGGTTCAGTCTAGATATGTAGGAGTTTAACCTACTACAATGCCAGGTGTTGCGGCATGTAAGACATTGTTTAGCGGACAGAGCGCAGAGTAATTGCCAACAGACGTTGTATGGATATGCCCCAAACCCTGTTTATGCACCTGTAGATCAAACGGCGTTGTTATATAGTGACGGATCTCATCAAAATGTTTACGTAGATGCGACCTTATGGTCCTAGGAGGCGGAATGAGTTCAAGCAGTTGTCTACCGGGATGCTGTGGTTTACAGCAATTCAGTAGGTACTGCTTGTTTAGCATTTCATTATGCTCCCTAACTGGAAGCATTTCCACCTCATTATGTATATGAGATATAGGTGACATAAGGACGCACCCCGTAGCGGTTCTGAGCGCGGTGTTTTGACAGGCCTGAAGCTGATTCCAGTGAACGTCTGCAAGCCCCGGCGACCATATCGGCGACGCATAGTTCAGGATCGGCCGACCAATTGCCTTGTACGTTACCAACAACGTTTCTTTGTCTTTACCCCAAGTACTGCCGGCTAGTGACTTGAGGAGTCTTCCAAATCAGCTACAAGTTGCCCATGATTTACTGTGTCAAAAGCTTGACTCAAATCAAGTGCAACTAGAACCGTCCTGTCATTAGGCCTGTTTTGATTTAGACCGTCAGTTATCTGAGTGTTTATGACATTTAGAGCAGATGTTGTGCTCCTACCTTTCCTGAAGCCATGTTGGTGCTCGGCTAACATCAGATGTGATGTATAGAGCGGGAGTAAGACCGCTTCAAGTGTCTTTACTACTGGCGAGAGAAGTGATATCGGGCGATATGACTCCCCAACGTTAGCTGGCTTGCCAGGCTTTAGTAGTGGGATCACAGTTGCCTGCTTCCATTTATCGGGTATGACAGCTGTGATCAGAGACAAATTGAAGACGGCAGTTAAATATTTGACTCCCGCTAGGCCGATATGTTTTAGATGCACCATGGCTATGCCATCAGGGCCGATGGCTTTGGAGTTTTTGGCCTTCCGGATGGCCTCTTGAACCTCTGTAGCGGTGATGGGAACGGGGGCATAGTTTTTGTGTTTATGCGCACGCCTGAAGATTCCACATCTAGCCCTGTCTTGCGCAGGGTGTGGGACATATTGTCGACAAAAACCCTGTGCACATTTCCTGGGGTCATTTATTGTCTTGTCACCAAAGGTAATGTCGACATTTTTTGGTGGACCCGAAGGATTCGACAAGAACTTGACGGTGGACCATAATTTCCCAACACCGGTAGAGAGGTTACAAGACCTGAGGTGCTCCTCCCATTTGGTTTGTTTGTGTTCGTTAACCAGCCGTCTGATTTCCACGTTGAGATCACCGATCTGTGGGTCAGAGGGATCGATGTTGCGTATGAGGTCACGTTCGTTGGCCAAGGCTGCGGCCTCAGCTGGGAAGTTAGGCCTAATATCTTTTATCCTACCAGCTGGTATAAAACGGGCTGTAGCCTTTTTAATGACCTCACGTATGTTACGCTCGCCGACGTGTACATCAGTGGGAATGGGAAGATCACCAAAGGAGGTCTCCGTGAATTCCAAAAAGCCGACCCAATTAGCCTTTTTGAAATTCACGTATGTTCTTTTCTCCGACGTGATAAAATCCGTGGCACGATCGACGGACAGGATGATAGGCAGGTGGTCGGATGACAGGGCCACCATAGGTTGAAAGTTGATGCTGTTAATTAACCCCGGGCTAACACTAGTTAGGTCCGGGGAGCTACTGCAGTTAACAGCCATCCTAGTTGAGGAGTCTCCGTTCACAGTACAGAAAGAGGAGTTATCAATTTGCTCAGCTAATTCCCGTCCTCTGCCGCATATCATGATGGGCATTAAAATCGCCCATGATGATACGGTTATCGCCACAAAGAAACGCCCTAAGGTCAGGACGATAACTTCTGGGGCAGCAGGTGACGGGAGGGATGTATATATTGACTAGCTCGAGATCAACGCCACCAGCTTGTATAACTATACCTTGACATTCTAAAGTCTCTTTGGTCAGTGTTGATATCAAATTCCCTATACTGCACCGTATGGTGAACAAGGAAAGCGAGACCACCTCCGCCGTCCGTACGGTCATGCCGGAGTACGTGGTAGCCTCCACTCGCTCGGAGATTCGAGTGGGGGCCAAGTTTTGTCTCCTGGATTGCAGCAATTTTGATTTTATGTAGCTGCATAAATGTGGTTATCTCCGCTATCTTGCCGGTCAAGCCGTTGCAGTTAAATTGCAACAATTTAAATTGCGAAAGAGAGGCAATGGCCACTCTGGGAGTTAAAGACTGATGTGTTCGCCTAGATGGTGGTAGGTTATGTCGCGATATTGATCTCCGTTGCAGTCCTGAAGCCGGCGGAATTCGTTCACTATTAGATGAGTGTACATCCGTCGGCGTTGAGGGCTGCACAACTCGACAGCAAGGCGCGACAAACACATCAGTCCAGTGATTTCTGTTTGCGAGCCCAGAACATATGCGTAGGTGACACAGGCCTAGGCAGGAGTTGCACTTGACCGATGCCACAGACGCATATATCCTGTGCCGACATACAGTGCACGAAGAGTGACGGACCAGAAGTTGATGGACTTGACTTTCATTCGTGCTAGTGCCGGAAGAAGTTAGTAAAGAGTTTAGAGACGGGGGCTGAAGCTCAGTAGTGCTGCAAGCATCAACTGATGTGCAACGAAGAAAGTAGCCATGAGTGGGTGCTTGTGCTGTTGATGCACTAGGAAGTAAGCTACAGCCGGGAACACATATATTCTGCTGGGCAATATAATTATTGCAGGTCGTGGAGACTTGATTATTAGAGGGCGATAAAGCAACATATGAGCGTCGCTTGCCTCGGGACGTCCTAGGACGTGAACAGCAGGGCGCCACAAAACTTTTATAGAAACTAGTGGGCCGATGTGTTTTTGGATCTAGTCCGGAGCAACTAGATTTATGCAACCAACCTTTGCATGATGCACACTGTGCTGAGTGTGATCGTCTTGTATATATTTTCTTCCGACAAACGCAGCAGAACCATTCTCTTGGGCCAGGATTTGGCTCAATGCCAGCCCGGATCAAGAGAATAAGGAGCAGCCGTGCTGCAAGGGGCTGTTCCGTGGATGACAATAGGTGAGGGAATCGTGACGCGTTAGACAGGGTCACTTCGAAATGTATTGCTCTTGGCCGAGTCATTATAAAAAAAAAACAACCCGGGTCGTTTCGGTACGAAGGGTATTGTACAGGTACAAATACCGTTCTCGCAGAACCGGCAATATGTGAAACGGGTTTATTTAATTTATTACAGTTGTTTTTTTTTTAATTATCGGTGTGTGTGTGCCAGCTTATGGTTAAGCCAACACACTCACTATATATAGCACACTCAAAAAACGAAAACGTTTTTGACTGACCACTATTTAATGCTAATTTAGTACGGGTTCATTTAATTTATTAGTTTTTTTTTTTAATTATCGGTGTGTGTGTGCCAGCTTAGGGTTAAGCCAGCACACTCCAAAAACGAAAACGTTTTTGACTGACCACTATTTCGTGCAGGTTCATTTAATTTATTGCAGTCGTTTTTTAAAAACTATCGGTGTGTGTGCCAGCTTAAGGTTAAGCTAGCACACTCACTATAGCACACTTTTGACTGACCATTATTTAGTACTAATTTAGTACGGGTTCATTTAATTTATTACAGTATTTTTTTTTTTTTTTTAAATTATCGGTGTGTGTGTCAGCTTAAGGTTAAAGCGGGCTACTCACCTGCCAAGAAATGCCAAACTCCATATAAAAAACGCTCAAGAAATGGTCAAGAACTGTTTTCACACGTCAATGTTTCTTGAGCCAATACTCAGCTCATAAGAAAAAATACTACAATTTTCGATGGTTGGCAACGCCGGTTTACCTCAAGAAATAAATATGCTCGTATATATTTCTTGAGGTAAACGTTCAGATTCACGGCAAAGATGAGTATATACTTCGCTACACATGTTTTATACATTTTTATAATAGTAATCTTCAATAAAATGGAAAATACCGTAAACGTCAAAATTTCTTGACCAGGTATAAGAAATATATGCTCGTTTTTTCTTGAGGCATTTCTTCGCAGGTGGGTAGCCCGCTTAAGCTAGCTCACTCACTATAGCACACTCCAAAAACGAAAACGTTTTTGACTGACCACTATTTAATGCTAATTTAGTACGGGTTCATCTATGAGCATGGAAAAAACAATGATGCTCATAGGATTTGTTGCTAACAGAGGGCATTGTGTAAGACGTACGAAAAGAGACGTATCGTGTGTCGCCTCATTTATTAATATTTAGTAATATTTGAATAATTTATGAATAAAAAAATGCATTACCCTCAAATAACAAACTCGAAATAAGTTTTTTTTTTGTTATTGTTGGTAACCCTGTTAATGTATGTATAAGGATAATTTTTAAAATAAAACAGATATGATATTAATATTTAAATATTAAATAAATACATAATTTGAAAAACCTCTTTTGATATTTGTTTCCTTTAATAATAGCTTTGGTATAAAATAAACATAATAAATTAAATGAACCCGTAATAAATTAGCACTAAATAATGGCCCGTAGTCATAGTCGAAGTTAAACATGATTTTAAGTTAGTTACAGCTTTTTGACAGAACTTTAAATGTGCTATCTGTCAAAAATGCTGTAACTAACTTAAAATCATGTTTAACTTCGACTATGACTACGGGCCATTATTTAGTGCTAATTTATTACGGGTTCATTTAATTTATTATGTTTATTTTATACAAAAGCTATTATTAAAGGAAACAAATATCAAAAGAGGTTTTTCAAATTATGTATTTATTTAATATTTAAATATTAATATCATGGTCATGGTCTGAACAGTTCGTCGTTGAAAAAAAGCCTCGAGACGAGGTAGAATTCGACGATTCGGCGGTGGAAGGGAAGTCTGAGCGCTCTTATGTTGTCGGTGCTTCAGATAAACCTGCACAAATCTAAAGCAGCCTCGGCTGCTTAAATCAGTCGTCTTTCTAAAGGCGACGTAGATGTGGTCCTCATCCAAGAACCCTGGGTCAATAGCTCAAGGATTTGGGGTCTGGGGACTATGGGTTTTAAGCTTATCCGAGCCAGCGAGGGGGGCAGGGTTAGAACCTGTATTTTGGTTAAGTCTGAGCTGAACGCCTTTCTCTTGCCCAACTATTTCAATGGTGACGTTACAGCTGCCAGTTTAACAGTCGACAATACCAGCCTGACGATGGCGTCGATCTATATGCCCTACGATTCCGAAAAACCTCCTCCACAGAGGGAGGTAAAGGACCTGTTGGCAAATTTTTCCATGGTCATCTTTTTATCGGAACTGACGCTAATGCTGTTGTTGTTGTTGTTAACAATGCATTGCCCTGTCTAGAGTGTATGATCATTCCGAAGATATTCATCAAGCTCTTCTAAGGGGAGTCCAAGGAAACGTGCAGTTTCAACAGGGTTTGTCCAGAGGGACAGAGGGGTTAGAAGAGTAGGTCCAGATGAACTATTGAAGAGATGTAGAGTATCATGGGGGTCCTACCACATGCAGGGCATGTATTTAAGATTGTATAATTAAGTCTGGATAAGTAGGAGTTTAACCTTACACTATATCCAGACCTAAGCTGTGCCAAGGTCACTCTTGTCTCCCTTGGTAAGGTGCGTTCTTCTTCAGTAATATCCGGTGGAGGACTGTTCAGAACGGGATTCACAGGTAGAGATCCGACAAAAGTGTCTACCGACTCGGTGTGGATGTCGGTTAGAGCCCGCTTATGATTCTGCAGATCAAACGGCAAGGTAATATGATGCCGGATCTCATCATAATGCTTACGGAGATGTCTCCTTATGTCTCTCGGGGGCTGACGCTAATGCTCATTACGTCCAGTGGGGAAGGTCCGATATCAATGCTAGGGGAGAGTCGTTGTTTGACTATTTATTAACAACTAACCTGGTAGTTTGCAACGTGGGCAACGTGGGGTGTAAAAGTAGGTCGCCTCCCAGTTGGTGCACCCCGGGTAACGCTAAATGACCTACATAGCCTTCACGGCTAGTTTCTTGTATTGCCGGTTCTACGAGAACGGTAGCAGTACTTGTGCTGTACCCATCGTGCCGAAACGACCCGGGCCGTTTTCTTATATCGACCCGGCCAAGAGCAATACACTCGGGATGACCCTGTCTGACATTTAGGCAGGGCTATACCTCGCTACAACAACAACAACAACCTACGTTTATCACTAAAACCCGCAGGGAGCTCATAGATCTCACTATTGGCAGCGAAGGCGCTTATGAGTGGGTCAGAAAATGGCGTGGCCTTGGCACGGAGACTCAATGATAGTGGCATATGCAGACGATTTAGCTATTGTATATAGGGGCGAAGTCCCACAAACCCTGTGCGACTTGATGCAAGTAGCACTGCGAGAGATTTCCTCATGGTGCTCGCACTGCGGACTGATCATCAACCCGGTAAAAGTAGAACTGTTCCTTTTCACCAACCGCTATAAGATACCACCGTTAATACTACCAAAACTGAATAGCGTGCGCCTGAACTTGGCTGACAAAGCCGATAGTGGCAGTTAGTGCAAAAAACTTTCGAATATAAAGAAGTTGAGAAAGGAAGTCGCTCAGAAAATATTGGCTGGCTATTAATCAACAACACTACGCCTATGGGGGCTCTCGGTCTATGAGGGTCTAGCTTTCATTCAAACTAAAACAAACTTAGGGCATCGTCCTGAACATATCGGTATACTTATTGATAGTTGGACGGCTTATTTTTCTCACACTTACAAACATTGATCCTAAGCTTTTTTATACCATTTCATATCATTGAAAGGTATATAAAATATGGGAAGGACCCAGATGCACCACAACACTTTTTGATATTACGATAGTTTAATGGGCAATATTCTTTGCAAATAATGTTGAAAACTTCTTACGTTTTGTATATTTTACTCTATTATTTTATCGTAATAAATATAACTTAATGTTTCAATACAAATTTATTAGATTCATCATGTTACGTTTGAAGTTAATTTGAACTTCCAAAATAATGTTTGTAATAATATGCACTCGTTTTTGACAGTATCTCTGCTTCTTTTCTGTGTCTGTTGAATACATTCTCCCAATTTGAGATTATGTTATTGCTAACGTCTTTTAATTCTGATTGCTGGTCTTTATTTGGCCGTTTACAATTGGCAAGAAATAAGGATGCGCCATTGCTTCGCGAGCCGTCAACCGCTCAACATGATCATAACGCAAGAGTTTGTCAAGGAAATCAAGAGCTTCCGGAGAAACAAGATGCTGGTTATCAGAGTGGACGAATCTTTCCCACCGTTTGCGCGAGTGCCGTTGCAGAATGTCATGGAATCGAGGATCTAATTCAATGTTGTATTTATCTAGGTAAGCATATAGTTCTTCAGTGCCCAGCACTTTTGCTATACGCACCAACTGATCATAATTATCATGTCCGTGAAAGAATGGCTCTTTTCGAAATATCATAGAGGCTAACATGCAGCCCAACGACCACATATCCAAGGAATAATCATACATTTGGTAGTCAACAAGTAGCTCCGGCCCTTTGAAATAACGAGACGCTACGCGAACGTTGTACTCTTGGCCTGGATGATAAAACTCAGCCAATCCCCAATCAATCAAACGTAGTTTGCGATTTTCGTGATCTATCATTACATTGTGTGGTTTTACATCTCTGTGCATGATGCCCATACTATGACAATAATCCAGAGCCTTTAACAACTCAAACAAATAGTAGCGTATCTCGTAATCCGTTAAGGTTTGATATAATTGCTTGAAATCAGTGTTATTGACATGTTCGAAAATCAAAGCTGGGGTACGCGACACAGGGTCTTTTACTACCGCAAGAAGAGTAATAATATTGGTGCCACCTCGTAGATTTTCCAAAATTTTTATTTCACGCTTAATTTTTTTCTTTTTAACTGGTTTAAGGATCTTAACAACACATTTTTCGGTGGTTGTAATGTTTATAGCTTCAAATACTTCTGAGTATTTTCCTCGTCCCAACTTTCGAACAAGTTGGTAGTCATCTTGGTTGGCCCAATCAACTACATAGTTTTCGTAATCCCAATACTCATCTGGTTTGTGTGCGTTTACATCTGTGTAAACACGGGCAGCACTTGGTAGGGTCATTTTACCAGAAAAAGTATTCCTTTTCCCGAACGATTGTGAGTTTATTACAACTGAAACTATCTTATTTGTATAATATATTTGTGAATCCTTCCAGAAATCGTAAGTTCTTTTGAATAAAATCCTGAAAATATGAAAAAAACAAAGTTCATATTAATTATTCATCGGTCAAACTCATGTTATTCGGACACACATTTTTGATCGTTTATACGACAGTCGAGCAAAGAAAGGCGGTTTGTTAACTCTAAAGCCTCAATTACATAAAGATTTATTTTTACTTTATCTCAAACTTTGACTTTGACTTTGACAGAAAAGTTCAATATACGTATTTAAATGACGAAAACAAATGTATAAAAGAGAAGCGTCAAAGCGTTCATGGTAGCATACCTCTGAAGTTGAGTGCAAAGTTTTGAGGTTGCAAATGTCAGGCAAGGTTAAAAAAGCCTTATGTAATTGACCCTGCTGCTCAGGCCCTATACCCTTGAAGTATTTTTGTATTTAATTTGCTCTGAAATATAGGTACAGATACAAATTTACACTTTGAATACAAAATAAAATTTTCGAAGCACTTCCATTTGCCCTCACATAAAAATACAATTCAAATGAAAGTGTTTGAGTTTTATATGAAAGAGCAAATCAAAACCCTTGGGTAAGAAGCTCGACACTTCCGTATGAAATATAAAATTACACTCACAATGTTGGTAACCCTGTTCAAATTGATTTAAAGAGTTAAGGTATAAAAAATCGAAAAATTTATTAAAAACAGTACCCTTTTCTTTCTCTAGGGTTTCCATAATTTTATAGTAGAGACATTCCATATGAAAAGTCTAATTCAAAAAGCTGGCTAGTCCCGGATTCCGCTCAAACTTTGAGTGACACTTCTTTAGGGTCCTAAAGGATAAAATTTACACACATTTAATTTCTATAACCACTCGTTTCGAACTGGTCGAATTTCAAATTTTGAAAAACGTAATTTTTAGGCTTACCCTATTATTGCTGTACAAATGTTTCTATTAGAGATATCCTTACATGCGATACGACATTTTAAAGGTAAAAGAGACTAGTTTCTTTAAAAGTAAATAATAAATCATATAGCGAGTACCTGGTATTAAAAACCTGGTACTGAACATACGTAATTTTTATCCTTTTTTGTCAAATTTAGCTGGCTCTGGCGTCTTCGCTGTTTTAAGTAGCCACTAAATTTTTTTCAGAAATTAAGGGTACATATCCTAGAAGGAACTAACCCATCCATTTGCTAAAAAAACTCACTCCTTATAGATAAATGATTATCTCCAAATTTATAAGTTTTCAAAAATCGTGTTTTTTAGGCTCAAAAACAGACATGTTTCTAAATACGAATTTCTCGTGGACTCCAGTCCTGACCTTTACCTTCTAATACCTCAACATTTTGTTTTGTTATTTTCATACTAAGGGTCTCTGCTGATGAATCTCCTAAACCAATATAAATTTTTTTTTTTTTCAAAGTAAATTTTCGTATAATTTTTGAGATTTTTTTTCAAGCAACCTTCACATAATCTGAAAGCTGAAGCTTCGACCTTTCCAACAGAAAAAAAAACCGCGTGCAATTATCATAACTACTAAACTATTTACATATATTTAAAAATTAATTGCAGCATTATATGAATCTGTTCCTTGAAATAGTACAAAATGTATATAAGTTATTTTCAAATTTCTGTAACTAGTTCGAGAGTAGTGATAATTGCTCGCGTTTTTTTTTTTTTTGTTGGAAAGTTGTACGCTTCAACTTTAAGACTATGCAATGGTTGCTCAAAAAAAGATCCAAAAATTATACGAAAATTTACTTAAAAAAAAATGTATATTGCTTTAGGAGATCCATCAGCAGACACCCTTAGTATGAAAATACCAAAATGAAATGTTGAGGTATAAGAAGCTAAAGGTCAGGACTGGAGACCATGAGAAATTCGTATTTTTATCTCTTGAGAAACATGTCCGTTTTAGAGCCTGAAAAACACGAGTTTTGAAAACTTACAAATTTCAAGATAATCTTTTATCTGTAAGGAGTGAGTTTTAGTGGCCAATGGATGGGTTAGTTTCTTCTAGGATATGTACCCTTAATTTCTGAAAAAATTTAGTGGCTACTTAAAAAAGCGAAGACGCCAGAGCCAGCTAAAATTGACAAAAAAGGATAAAAATTACGTATTTTCAGTACCATTTTTTTAAAACCACGTACTCGCTATATGATTTATTATTTACTTTTAAAAAAAAACACTCTCTTTTACCTTTAAAATGCTGTACCGCATGTAAGGATATCTCTAATAGAAACATTTGTACAGCAATAATAGGGTAAGCCTAGAAATTACGTTTTTCAAACATTGAAATTCGACCAGTCCGAAACGAGTGGTTATCAAAATGAAATGTGTAATTTGATCCTTTAAAACCCTAAAGAAGTGTCCCTCAAAGTTTGAGCAAAATCCGAGACTAGTCAGCGACGATTTTTGCTAATATTAAGTAAGATACTAGAGTTAATACCAGTGAGCGGTGCAAGAAGGGTTAAATAAATGAACTGAAGCTAAGTTGTATGTGGTGATTAGCTGTAATACATATAATTTCATGCTGAAAATTGAAATAGCTAAACGAAACGTAAGTGACGTCAAAACATATAAAAGTTATCTTAATTTCAAAACCGACCTTTCAAATAATTTCGTATATTTAAGTTTCTTTTAAATTTACTTTTTAAACAAAACTGCATCATTTAAAATTTAAGCTGTTTTTATAATTATTGCCATTTAAAAAGTGAGACGTAAGTGACGCCAAGAAAAATTAAGTGCATTTTTTTTAGGATCGAGCAGCCGAATCTGCGCTCATTAGTGTGGCCGCTCCAGTAGACATTGCAGGTTTGGATGGTCTTATAACCTTGCCCCGTCTATCGCATTTCTTGTATAGCGGTGATGCCAGCTTTTGCCTGTTTGAGGACCCCAACTAGGTGGGCATCGTCACCTTCCCTGCTAATTGTTCGGACATTCCAAGAACATGCCCTGATTTCCTAAATCATATTCCTAGTTCGTTTGCAGTGGTCGTTATCTTAAAGAGTGGATTATCATATCCGAGGCCTGAATATTGGATCTCATTGGAAGTTTGTTTTTATGTGGTGGGTCCCAAGCCCTTAAACCGATTATGTCGGAGTGGCCTTGTCAGGTTGTCGTCTTCTCACATTTGTTCACCACCGAGCGGAAATAAACTTTCCCCACTTGCGTGGAGTTGTACATGCAGCCCCACCTCCCTAAACTTAGTTTTAATATGCACATCTCATCTATAGATAATAAAGCCATGGGTGTGCTTGGTTTTGTTAAAAGATGTCCTAAAGAATTTGATTACCCGTACCTCACGGAAGTCATTTACACATCACTGATTCGCCCAATACTTGAATATTACTCGTGACTGGTGCCCCTTATATAAAGTTCATATACAGGGGATTGAGTTAGTACATAAGCAATTTTTGATTTTTGCTTTGCGTGGTCTTAATTGGAATCCAAATATTCATCTGCCTCCTTATAGAAACAGGCTTCTCCTCTTAAATTGACCTTCGCTGGAAAGTCGAAGGATTTTACTAGGTGTAATGTTCCTCCATAAACTGATTATTTTTGAAATTGACTCCTCCGACCTGGTTAGCCGACTGATTTTTGCTCCGTATTTTTTTTTTTTTTCGATTTAAAAAAAAAAAAATAGCAATGCCTTCCAGCTCTGGAATTTGTGTTCCTCTCATCCACTATGGGGTGTGTTCGAGCCGCGTTGGTTATAGCAGTGCTACTTTTTATAACAGGGCATCATGTTCTTCGGCAAAATTTCGCGCTTTCGTTTAACCCTGCTTTCATAACGTTATTTTTTACCACTTAATTCATAACGATACGTCTCTCAGGCATATGTTATAACCATATTTCATGAAATACGAAACCTACTCTGCAAAATCAACCTTCACTGCCAAGCTGTGAGTAACGACGGAGATAAATGCGAGAATGAGTTAGCTTAGAGAGTAATTGCGAGAGGGAGATCAACAAGAAAAAAGTCGATATGCCTGGAAGACGTACGTTATGGCAGCAAGGTTAATAAAATGTTGACAATATGTTGCTCATCACAAGCTCATCATTCGCAACATGAAAATAAAATATGCAATCATTGCAGTATATTATCACCTAAGTATCAGCATCAGAGCATCAATAAAGTAACTTGACTGCAATACTGCAGTAATATTGATAACACAATGTTAATAAATTCAAAACCACGCATTCTACTAGCTTTCAGTTCTTTTCTTGTACACAACGATATTTTCGCAATGCAATTTAACAGGGGGAGCAGTTGCCCCACCAACCCCCATCTGTACATACCATACTTGTCAAATATCAAAAACAACTTATTAGCGTGTGCTTAAATGTTTCCTTAAAATTTATAAAATATTTATTGAATCGCCTATTTCGAAAAGCGTTAATTCCAGAAATTTTACGAGCATGTTTTTTATTATTATTTTATTATTATTCCTAATAATTTCCAGTGACTTTTATATTAAAAACCCACATCAGCTTTTAAATTGGAAATTATACAATCTTAAATCTATTATATATAAATGCGCAATGCTTAACTGTTTTCTCCCTTTTTTGCAATAACCACAATTCTAAGGTATATAAAATTTTATATGTATCGATAGGTCTCGCCGAGCAGGGTGTGCGACAACAAGCCAAAAATTAATTATAATATGATTTGAAATTCACACCACTACAAGTGCTAAACACATATTCACTTTATATAGCCGCTGTTATGTGTGTATGTAGGTATGACCACTTGCATTGTTGTGTTTGCATTCATTGCAGTTGGGAGAGTCCGCGTGTGAGTTGTTTTGTTGGCAGCAATAATAAACATGAATCAGCCCGTCAACTTTATTGAGCATAGGTACAAACAGTGTTCACAAGAACAAAATCTGTGCGTGGTTATTCAGAGAAGCAAATGCTTGCTCAGACATGACTGGTAATTGTAAGTGTGAATAAATCAGGGCCAAGCTTTAATATCTTACATTTTTATACTTACGTATATAAAAGTATGTAGCTATATTTATTCATGTATTTGATTTGGTGGACAAGAACGACCTTCTCAAGACGAATTCTGAATAGTAGAATAAAAAATTAATAAAATCTAGTAAAAAGATCCCCAGTCAAGAACTGAAATGGACGGTTACGCCGACCAACAGACGTTGAGACTAGTGCTCAAACCACCTCCCGAAGGAATACTTAACGGTAGTACCGGGGGGAACGGTACATGACGCTTGGAGTTTTAGTGTTAGGTAGAAGTCCCACACTGACTTTAAGGCTTTCGATGCTTTCTCCACTGAAAAAAAAAACATGATGTTTTAAAAAAAAAAAGGCACAAAGTCCTGGCTAGACTTAGTGAAATAAAATAAAAAGGAAAATTGATAAAACTAAAAAAAGTAAAATATGAAAAAGAAAAGTGATTGAAAGTAAAAAACGAAATTTGTTGGCAATGAAAGGAAAGGAAAGTATATAAAATAAATATAAATAAAACAAAATGAAATAAATAAAAGTATAAAATAAAGGAAAGAATGGGAAGGAAAGGAATGGATAAAAGGAAAATAAAGGTAAGATAAGGTAAGAAACGGAAAATATGAGAGAAAAATCAAAGGCAAATAAATGTAGGGAGGGGAAAGGAATGGAAAGGAAAAAAGGAAGGGAAGAAAGGAAATGTAATGTAGGTAAAGGAGTGGAAAAGAAAGGCAAATAGAGAAAGACAAAGAAAGGAAGGAAGAGAAAAAGAAAGGAAAGAAAAGATAGCGAGGAGGAAGGTACGGAAAATAAATGAAAAAAAAAAGAATGAATAATAAAGGAAAGAAAGGTATTGAAAAGCCAAAAAAAAATAAGTAAAGGAAATGAAGGGAAAAGAAAGAAAAGGAGTTACGGAAGGAAAAAAAGAAAGTAAGGAAACGGTAGGAAAGGAAAGGAAGGAAAAGGAAAGGTAAGGAAAAAAGTGAAAGAAAATAAAGGTAAGAAAAAAAAAATAAAAGAAAGGAAATGAAATAAAAAAAAATTAATAAAATGAGAGGAAACTAAGGGAAAAGAAACTAAAGCAAAGGAAACGAAAGGAAGTTAAAGAAAAAGAAAATAAAAGGAAAAAAGGAATGTAATGGAAATGGAAAGAAAGATAAGGTAAGAGAATAAAAGAAACGAAAAGAAAGGAAAATAAAAGAAAAGAACAGAAAAGAGAGAAAGAAAGAAGGGAAATAAAATTAAATGAAAGAAGAGAAAAGAAAAGAAAATAAAATGAAAAGAAAAGAGAGGGAAGAAAAGGAAAGGAAAGAAAAGGGTAGGGAAGGAAAGAAAAGCAAAAGAAATAAAATGAGATGAAAGGAGAGGAAATAAAAGCAAAGGAAAGGAAAGGAAAGAAATACGTATGAAGACTACCTAAGAAAAATAAATAATTATCAACATTGAAACTACATATATTACTGAATGGTGTAAAGAGGGAGGAAAAAGCAAAATTAACACGAATGTATAGAAACAAAAAATATAAAAAATATGAAAAGAATGGCAAATTTAAGAAACAGCAAAAAGGTAGGAAAATAAAATAAGATTTTCTGGTAGAATTTCAACCACTGGGCGAACTCTAGTTGGATTAAAAGCTCGTGTTTCAATCATCTCCTGTATTTTAACTCGGCCTGACATAACAGCATCATTGGAGAGTGCTTAGCAGCGCATGAAACAAATAAAAATTTGAAAAGTTTGTTACAAATCTAAAGTTTTTAAACAGAAACCAATAATTTCTCACATGTCAAATTTGTTTTTATTTTCATTGGATATCTTTCATTTGCCGGCAGAAGCAATTTTGGGTATTTGTTTCCTTTAGGGGTCAACTGCTAATAAATTAGCTAAAATTATGTGATATAGCTCAAAAGACGGGATTCGGCCCCAGGATCACGAATCCGGAAGCGCTTTTTTAATATTTTGCTTCTCTGAAGAGATATTTGGAATCAAAGTTTCAAGTTTTCATGTGGTTGTTGTAATTTTATTAGGCTGTCCCTAAAAACGTGCAAAAAAAATCCCGCCGTGGTGGTAGCCACGGTTATGTCACACGTCCGGACTTGAGATGGCGTAGCCCAGGATTCCGCCCCAATTTTGGTATCGGAACCGGGTCATTTTTCGGTTTTTTGACCATAACTTTTCACTAAAACAAAAAATTAAAAAAGCGCTTCCGGATTCGTGATCCTGAGGCCAAACCCCGTCTTTTGAGCTATCTCCCATAATTTTAGCTAATTTATTGGCAGTTGACCCCTAAAGGAAACAAATACCCAATTTTGCTACAAAAAAAAAAAAATCTCAAGCTTATTCATTCCGATAGAAAATGTGGAACTTTTTTTGGCACTCTAATATTCTCGTATATTTTTGGTAATACACCAAAACGCTCTATGTAAGGTTTGTGATTTTTGAGTTCTTTCGAAAATTGGGTGTATTTTAATATACTTTCACTTTTTTGTCACTCCACGATTCAATCTTTCAACTATCCTTTTTCAAACGGCGACATAGAATAAGAGAAAGATGCGTACATTGCGAACTTAAACCTGAAAGAATAATATTGACAGAGAAAGTTTTGCAGTATGAAAAAAGAATTGCTATAAAAATGATGCTACAAACATACATACATTTTTCAAAATTTCATTTTTGTATATCTACCTACACAAATGTTCTGCGCTCCTGTTACATTTTTTTTAAATTTCAAAGAAATGAAGCAAATAAATTGGCGAAAATGGCAGATACCACTTAAACCTGCATGCGAATTACAGTAGAAATTTGCCGCCTTATTACCCGGGTCTTCAGTCCAGCTAATCGACTAGTCAAAAGCAACTATTCGACTATTCGATTAGTAATAATCGAATATTTTTTGAAACGACTAGTCGAAATCGATTATTCGACTAGTCGAAATCGATTATTCGACTAGTCGATTGTCAAGAGCCCTACTGTATTGGCTCAGATGTCGACGAATATAACATCAAAGTTGGAGGAACCGAAGACGTGCATTGCATCTCAGCTTGAAGAACAGTCTCAACTGGCAGAACAGAAGACACATATGACATCTGCGTTGGAAGAACAGAGGACACACATGACATCTCAGATCTCAGCTCAACTTGAAGAGCAGGAGGCCCGGCTATCTTCGAAAAGAGCATTGCAGTTGGAGGAACAGGAAGAACGTGTGTCATCACAGCTAAAAATACAGGATCAGAAAATAATGCAGCTTGAAGAGAAAGTCGAGGCCGAGGTGGATGCGTTAAGAAGTCGTATCCAGGAGCTGCAGCTGAGTCGTCCAAGTTTTCCACCAAGCACCAAGGTAAAAACCCCATCTTTCGACGGTTCTGTTCCTTTCCAGGTGTTTAAGCTGCAATTTGAGAAGACCGCATCGGTGAATAACTGGAGCGGTGAGGACAAAGTCGCTGCGCTCTTCGTAGCATTGAAAGGACGGGCAGCTGAAATCCTTCAAATTATTTCAGAAGGTAAAAGGCTCACCGTGTGGAAGTGAAGCCGGACTGGGTCGACGAAGTGGAGGAGGAGACAAGCTCATTGCTCCACCATTTTTGTCTCGCAGGTCGGAGGGAAAGCAAGTAATGTTACTGTTAGAGGTTTCTTGGACGAGCAAGAGCGGTTACTCACTGTGGATACTGGCGCATCTCATTGCATCATTCGGAGTGACTTGGTCCATAAGAGTGTAAGGCCATTTCAAGATGCAAAGTTGCGGACAGTAACTGGTGAAAGCAAACTACTCTTGTTCTTGGCTGAGAGAGATATTCAAATGAACGTGAGAAACAGAGTTATGACATACAATGGCCAAGAAGTACCTCTGATCTTTGGACACAACATTGGGTATTGCACCAAAGGAGTTTCATTAGAGGTGAAGCACAGGGACCCTCGGAAGGCAAAGGTACCTCCTCGACCAATGGCTTCGATAGACAAATGACTGCTTGAGAATATTCGGAGAAGTCAACAGGAAGATTCAGATCTGGCATGTGTGATCCGAGGGCTTGAGCGAAACGAACAACCAGCAAGAAGAGAAGTGTCAGCGGAGAGTCCAGTTGCCAAGTCATTTTGGGCACAAAGGAATAGTTTACGATTGGTATCCGGTTGTTTGCATCGAATATGGGAGAGTGAGGATGGTCAGTGCGCTCGGAAGCTTATAGTTATTCCAAGGAAGCGGGTGTCTGATGTTCTCAGGGAAATGCATAACGATCCGAGTGGAGGTCATCTAGGAGTCTAGAATACCTTGGGGAGGATTAAGCAGACATTGTATTGGGTTGGTTACGGTCAGTCGGTAAAGGAGTGGATGCCAAATGCGATGAGTGCATCAGGGCAAAGGTGCTGAGATCCCCGAGTCATGGTCGAAGGAGGCAGTGCAACTCAGATGCACCGATTGAGAGGATTAACTTGGATGAAGCTGGTCCATTCAGCAGAACTATAAGCAAAAACATGAACTGGGAAGGACCATACAGAGTTGTGAAACGGATCAACGACGTTGTTTACCGCATACATGCTGTTCGAATGCCACGGAACAAAATGAAGGTGGTTCCCCTGGAGAGGCTAGCAACGTTTGGATCGGAAAATGTGTCTGATCGGGACGATCAGACTTAGGTGGCGGGCAGTGTGGCGAATATTCTCAAGAATCGCTAATCTCCCACCACTAGCGTCACTACGACAACTAAAGCTGTTTGGTACATGACACGAGAGCGAGAGAGGGCGAGGCAGCTCGCATATTTGCGAATTTGAAGAGAAGATGACGATAGATAAACGCTTCGAGAACAGGGTTGCACGAATAACCCAGAAATGTGTAGACATTTCTAGGTGGTGAAGCTGTAGTTCCGCTAGGGTATATAAAGGCGCAGAGACAACGCAATCAATCAATTTATTTTCAAGTGTTGTACAGTGAAGTACTGAACAGTGAATTAACGCGCGATAATTGTACCACGGTTTTTAGTAGTGAATAAAGCGTACTATTTATTCAGCAGATTCTCAGTGCTTTATTTAACGTACAGTGATCGAACTCAAGGAAAATAATCGAGGAATCATCGAATTCGTCACAATACGGAGGAACCTGAATATCTATATCGGAGGCTTCATTTTTTCAAACTTCTCGTTCGGTGCTTCTCACCCACTTCCGATATCGAATGTTAATATCTGATCGCCAGTTCTTCATAACTTCCATAAGTATTTGGAACTCACTCCCTGCTAGACTAACACTTATAAGCAATGCAATGGGTGTAAAAGTAGGTCGCCTCCCAGTTGATGCACCCTGAGTAACGCTAAATGACCTACATGGCCTACACGGCTAGTTTCTTGTATTGCCGGTTCTACGAGAACGGTACCAGTACTTGTGCTGTGTCCATCGTGCCGAAACGACCCGGGCCGTTTTCTTATATCGACCCGGCCAAGAGCAATACACTCGGGGTGACCCTGTCTGACATTTAGGCAGGACTACACCTCGTTACAACAACAAGCATCCCATACAATTTTCCCACCGTGCGGCAGATGTGATCTTCCCATGTCAAAGTATTGATGAAAAATACACCTAGATTTTTAGCCGTGTCGACGTATTCTATGTTGTTGTTGTTGTTGTTAACAGCAAAACACTCCCCGAAGGTTTTGGGGAGTGATGCCGAAGTTGACAGTCCTTGGCCGGATATGACCCCAGTACGCTGCGGTACTCCCTTGCGGTACTGCCCGACTGTCGTGGTAGCGATTTGGTGTGACCAGTGGAACCTTCTAGGTCATGTCATCCCTCCATCCGTGAGGAAGAAGAAGATGGGTAATGAGAGGTGAGAGGAATCATATCCGTAGATCAACCATCGAGTAGAACGTCATTACCTATGTGCATATTAGTCGCCTCTTACGACCGGTATGCCTACCTCGGGCATATTCTAAACCCCTAACCCGCAGGGTCATATTCTATAATAGTGTTGTCCAAAATTAAATTTTCCAAGCCACTTATATCTAGGGGCTTCTATGACATTTGACTTCTTAGGATTGAGACTAGGGCTGATGATTCTACCCGGGTACCCGGGTAATACCCGATTACCCGGATACCCGGGCCGTTCGGGTAATGTCCGATTACCCGGGTACCCGGGCATTACCCGGGTAATACCCGGGCATCATATGGCAAACTTCTACTGTAATCATGTTTCAAATATTCAATTCAGTGTACCAGGCGCACAGAATTTATATGTAAGCAAATAAAAAAAGCTGAAATGAAAATTCAGTTTATACAGTTTTAGGCAAAATATAAGAATCATGAGCGGAAGTTTATGAAATTTCTTTCATATGAATTTGTGATGTGAACTTCTAAAGCTGTTAACAACAATATAATAGGTTAACAACAATATAATAGTAAGAGCATAAAAATTACATTTTGAAAATATCTCAAAAGTTTTGCGTTTCATTTAAAAGAGATACTCGCTGTGATTTTTTCAACCCTTTTGTATATTGAATGGTATCTACATGAAACTTGGGTTCTATCTGCTGTTCTTTGTCGCTACCTCTAAACATAATTCTACATTTTAGTCCCTATAAAGGTTTTAGTCAAAATCATCAGGAAAACTAAATCCCGAAAATCCTATGTATATTTCACTGAAGCAAAGGATGAATGCTTTCACCCCAACAAGTAAAAACTTTCAAGACGAGGTAAAAGAGCCAACCTTATTTTAAAATTGTTCCATCATTTTTGGATTTAAAGCTAACATAAAAATAAACATACATAGCTAGAATATTTATATTCGGTCTTATTGTTTTACACATTGCTGTAGTATTAAAATTGAAACAGGTTGCTGGCGTATTTGTCAGTGCAGCTGATACTTTTTCGAAACAAATTTTTGTTCAAGTTTTGTATCAGGCGCACAAAATTTACATGAAATAATAATAGGTTGCTACAAAAACAAAAATTCAATTGAAATAAAAATTTCTGCCTCAAACTGGTGTGTACAGAAGGGGGCGTAAGTGGGTCTACTGCCCCTATCCACTCAACTTACTATTACATTGCATCGGTATTTTTGTTGTATGTACTATTATTTTTAGTGTTAAAAATAAAGATTTTCCCAAGTGTCATATAACACATAAAAATACTTTGGAAACTTTCGTTGAGAAACGTAGTGAACTTCGGCTGTGGTCATGAAATTCGCGAATTGTGTATCGGTCATAAAATATTCTCAGAAAAAAAATGCAACTGCCCAGCAGGTTGCGCTCGCAATTACCATTTACACATCGCAATTTTTTCTTTTTTTAATCCAAAATTATATGTGACGCTACTGGAATAATTTTTTAAATTTTTGGAAATGGCAACTGGGTTTTTTTTTGTTTTCAATTATAAAATCAAACGAAATTGATCTCATACATACATATACACACCACGAACTAATTATGAGACCAATAATTTTTCGTGTACAATAAACTGAACTTCAAGTTGTTTGTTGAAATGGATGATTTTGATTGTGCTAAATATTTTGATGTTCTTTGTAAAACGAAAACCTTTTAGTTTGTTCGCCATGAACCAAAAGTGAATAATAACTAACTAGTTTGGTTCGTGTTACAAAAGGTAAACAGACATGTAGTACATATTTTAGTATGACCCGGAAACTACACTGATGTGTATGAGTCGTTTTCTAATTTTTTTTGCCCCAGCAACTGGAGTACTATACTACAATACCGTGCTAGAAGCCATTGAAATTAAGTGGCGCTTGAGAAAAGAAAAGAAATGAAAATGAATTGCAAAGTTTCCTATCAAGAAAAGGAGAGAATGTGTGAATATAATGTACATGTTTACTCCATTTCGATATATTAAGTTAACCGGTTAATTTGATTAAAAGCTCATGACTTTGTGAGCTTTCATTCAAATATGATTCTGCTTATTAAAAACACCAAAAATTTTAACTTGATTTTGTTATATATAAACTTGTCTTGTCTTATGATTATTTTGTGAAGTGTATATAGTGTATGTCTTCCTTGACACAATTAAACCATGTAAGTTGCTCTCCCGTGACAACTGCAAAACCATGAAAGTAGTTGGGAAAATAACTGAGATTTACCTGGTTTTGCATTTGTCACGGGAGAACTACTTACTTGATTTTGTTGTATCACGGGAGATGTAGTGTTTTGCCTATAAATTCTATTAATAAACCCTGTAAGGAATTCAGTTAATTTCAAGTCAACTATTAGGTCTTCTTCCGTTTCATCGCTGCGCCATTTTAGTAAAAACATTTTTTATGTAGCTGTACAGCCTTCTAAACAAGGTCTGAAACGATATTTGAAACCAGAACAATGTTACCATCTTGAAAATTTTTAATTAAATCAAAGCTAACAATGAAAGACATAATTAATTTAATAGACAAATATTTTTTATTCGAGTCAAGATTTTAAAGAAAATTATTAATTTGAACAAAAGAGTTGATTAGAAAGTTTAAACATGAAAATTATATCTGTTGCGCCAAGCAATAGCAGTCAAACCTCTGATAGGGCGAAAATAAGCTGTAAACAATTTATATCGCTTTTGTTCAAAAATTTTACCATTTACAAGGTATTTTATCTTTCAATTAGTGCCTCGTGTACATATGTATATCCTTCTTCAAAAATTATTTACACTCTTTTACCATCATTGGATACCTCTCATTATAAATGTATTTTTTTTTAAATATTTTCATTTATCAATATATACGTTAAAAGCGATACTAGTCTGTTTTAAATTGCTTTCGAAATTATTACACACTGAGGAGATATTTTAGGTACAGCCAGGATAGAAGTTTTACACACGCATATATAATTAGATGAATAAAAGTTAGTTTTTATTGTAGTCGACCACAGTATTCCCTACAGGGAACATTGTTGAACTGAAATGTAAAAAAAAATATGTATGTTGTCAAAAATGTAAAACATAATTCCAGCAGCGTCCGTAGAAAGAAGGGAGATTTTCTTTACAATTTTTAATTGAAGCTAACGTATGGTTTTCGCCGAAGGGCGAGTAAAGATGTAACCTATATCTGTAGCTTGAACCAAAAATCACCCATGTTTTCGCTGTTGTAGCCACCGAAACTCTTCATGAAAGTTTTGGTTGCCTTAAGAAGGCCCTATGCTCCAATAGAAGTTAAGAAAAATGATAACGATGATGACGATACATTTTGTTGTCGATTCCGGGGTCCACCTACTGGCCAGTTTTCTGTTTTCTGCGAAGATTTTCATAACAAAAAAAAATACACTCCCCGGACACTGTGACCACAGGCGAGACTTTAAACATATTTTACTATTGAAAAACTGTATTATAGATGCTACTTTTCAGTGGAATGTAATAGTAAGTTGAGTGGATAGGGGTAGTAGCCCCACTTACGCCCCCTTCTGTACACACCAGTTTGCAGCAGAAATTTTATTTCCAATTGAGTTTTTGTTTTTGTAGCAACCTACTATTATTTCATGTAAATTTTGTGCGCCTGATACAAAACTTGAACAAAACTTTGTTTCGAAAAAGTATCAGCTGCACTGACAAATACGCCAGCAGCCTTTTTTAAAGTTTTAATACTACAGCAAGGTGTAAAACATTGGGACCATATATAAAAATTATAGTTATTTTAACTTCGAGGTATAGCTTTAAATCCAAAAAGGATGGAAAAATGTTAAGATATAGGTTGGCTCTTTTACCTCACTTAGAAAGCTTGTACTTTTTGGGGTGAAAGCAATCAATTATCCTTTGCTACAGAGCAAACAACTGGTTACCGGCTATCCCGGGCCATATTTTACCACTTTTTTGATCTGACATTAATTTTTTATTTTTTTGGTGTGACTTGGTCGTTTTAATGATTTGCTCATTTTTTCAGCGAGTATATATATATCTGCCTTTCCCCAAGCCTATAAATCATTATTTTTGCAATGAATCTTATATTTTTGAGTACTTGCAGTCATTTTATGAGTTGCATCTGCGATAAAAAAAAATTACCAAATGACAGTATAACCAGAGAGATCTTTTTTCGATAGCTTCTAAACTAGAAAAACGCAGAACTGTCGGGAATGGACCGTGTTAAATAAGTATTAAATAAAAATGTTTAAGAAAAAAATAGTTATCTGCTTTTGCAGACGCAGCGACGATATGTACATAAGATTTTCGGGAAAAATGTTCATGTAAAATCAACACTTTTCCGGTTATTTTTTTCAACACTATCGCTCATGTTAAAAAACTTTACTTCGTGTTAAATTCACATGAATTGCTATAAAATTTACATGCATTTCTTTCAACACATCATGCCTTCCTGTTAAAACCACACAATCTGCCTCATTATCTCATGCAAATTCAACAGGACCTTTCTTGTTAGTTTAACATGGTTCATGTTGTCAAAAAAATCAATCTGTGTGTATAGACTTCTTAATATTCTCCTAATTTGTATGTTCTTAGTATTACACTTATTATTACTAACAGCTTTATAAGATTACATCACAAATTGATATGAAAGAAATTGTATCAATTTCCGTTTACGATTCTTATGTTTTGCTCAAAACTGTATTAACTGAATTTTCATTTCAGCTTTTTATACCTTTCATGAACATGAAATGGTATTATAACTTTGGTCCGATGTTTGTAAATATGAGAAGAAGAAGAGATAGACCCATCAATAAGTATACCGAAATGATCAGGATGACGAGATGAGTTGATTTAGCCATGTCCGTCTGTCTGTCTGTCTGTTTGAACGCAAACTAGTCCCTCAGTTTTTGAGATATTTGGCTGAAATTTGGTATGCGGCCACCATTTTCCAATATAGGAATCATTTGTCGGAACCAGCAAGATCGGACCAATATTACATATAGCTCCCATACAATCGATTATTCCGATAAACGGATTTTGGGCTATAACTCCTGTAATTAAACACGTAGGAACGTGAAATTTTGTAAGTATTGCTATTTTTATATGTGAAATATCGATGTTGAAACTCATAGAGATGGGATAAATATTTCACATAGCTCCCATACAATCGATTATTCCGATAAACGGATTTTGGGCTATAACTCCTGTAATTAAACACGTAGGAACGTGAATTTTTGTAAGTATTGCTATTTTTATATGTGAAATATCGATGTTGAAACTCATAGAGATGGGATAAATATTTCACATAGCTCCCATACAATCGATTATTCCGATAAACGGATTTTGGGCTATAACTCCTGTAATTAAACACGAAGGAACGTGAAATTTTATAAGTGTTGCTATTTTTATATATGAAATATCGATGCTGAAAATCATAGAGATGGGATAAATATTTCACATAGCTCCCATACAATCGATTATTCCGATAAACGGATTTTGGGCTATAACTCCTGTAATTAAACACGTAGGAACGTGAAATTTTGTAAGTATTGCTATTTTTATATGTGAAATATCGACGTTGAAACTCATAGAGATGGGATAAATATTTCACATAGCTCCCATACAATCGATTATTCCGATAAACGGATTTTGGGCTATAACTCCTGTAATTAAACACGTAGGAACGTGAAATTTTGGAAACATCGCTATTTTTATATGTAAAATATCGATGTTGAAAATCATTGAAATGGGATAAATATTTCACATAGCCCCCATACAATCGATTGTTCCGATAAACGGATTTTGGTAGGTAACTCCTGTAATTATATCGGTAGGAACGTGAAATTTCGTAAATGTTGCTATTTTAGAATGTGGAATGTCGATGTTAAAAATCAATAAGATTGGACCAATATAACACATCATCCCCATATAATCGATAGCTCCGAGCTAAAGTTAAATTCACACAGGCTGTACTGGGGATCAAACAGTGAAAATCGTGACGCTTATTCATGAAAGGTATTTAGCCTTCGGCACAGCCGAAGACAGCTTTCCTTACTTGTTTTATTTGCTTACATATAAATTCTGTGCGCCTGGTACACTGAATTGAATATTTGAAAGAAACCAAGCATGCTTACAGTAGAAATTTGCCATATGATGCCCGGGTATTACCCGGGTAATAGCGGGTCCGGGTAATGCCCGGGTAATAGCCTGTCCGGGTACCCGGGTAATCGGGCATTACCCGAAAGGCTCGATCTGATACGATCACTAGGAGAGCACATATACAATTGTACGTCGTCAGCATAAATGTGAATATTACAATACTTAAGAACACAAGGCAAATCATTTATGTACAAAACAAATAACAGGGGACCAAGGATTGAGCCTTGTGGGACACCTCTTACAACACTTACGAAGTCAGACTTTCTGCTACCAACACTTACTTACTGCCTGGGTTCGCTCGGCCAAATAGGATCTGATGAGGGCTGTTGCGCAATTGGAAAAATTAAAAAGGTTGTCCAGCTTTTTCAATTTTTATCAACTTGTTCTCGCAAATCCTCTATCACCGATAGGAGCGCTGTTTTACAGCTGCGATTCGACCTGAATCCAGACTGGGAATCTGTGAGGAGCTTATTATTCTGCATATATGTATTTATCTGGCAGTGCAAAATTCGTTCGACGACCTTAGAGAGGAAAGGAAGAATGGCTATAGGCCTATACGCATTGTTTTGCTTGGGGATAGGGATTACCTTAGCAACTTTCCAACATTTGGGAAAAACACAGGTCGTCAACACAGAGTTGACCAAGTAGGTTAACCAGGGAAGGATTTTAGGAAGAATAATTTTTAAAAATTTCGGACATATACCATCAAAGCCCATAGCATTAGACTTTACAGAAAGAATGGCTTGTACGACATCACAATCATCGACACTAACAAACTCAACAGGACCAAAATCGACATTAGCACGAGTACAATAATTATCAGCACATATATTATCAGTAGAGATTGGCAGATTTACAAAATTTATATTTATATCGTTGACGTCTACATCAGGGAGGACAGAGATGTCACATTTAGATTTTCCCATCCCGATATCTTTAATCGACTTCCAAGTTTCCTTCGAACTCAAAGCGGAACTAAACTTGTTTTTATGAAAATTCTGTTTAGCTGACCTTGTGGCTTTATTTACAGCGATCCTTGCTGCTTTGAAGCAGTGATGTGCCTCCTGGGTTTTGTATCTTTTCCATCGTGAAAAAGCAAGGTTACGCTGGTGAATTAGGTGTTTTAGATTAGCACTAAACCATTGGTTGTTATTGTGTGTAGCTGCTTTGAGTTTCGCGTGGTGTAGGATTTGTGGTGGGAAAGAGACTTCGCCGCCAAGTACTAACGTTCAGTCCTGTGGACGAGCGTCTCGCTGCGATCCGCATCAAGCGATGTTTTTCAACATAACATTTATCTGCGCCTATGCGCCCATGAGGAGGCGGACGACGCAGAGAAGGACTCCTTCTACGATAAACTTGAACAGACTTATGATCGCTCGGCGACTTTATTGCCAAGGTGGGCAAGGAAGGGGTCTTTGCTCCTACAGTTGGAAAATGTAGTCTCCACGATATAACATCACCCAACGGCGCTAGGTTGATTGACTTCGCCTCTGCTCGCAATATGGTCATCAGTAGTACTAGGTTCCAGCATAAACGAATACACCAAGCCACCTTGCTGTCCCCTGATCAAAGAACAAGAAACCAGATTGATCATGCCGTCGATCATGGCAGACATAGCTCCACCGTTCTGGACGTGCGTACCCTGCGTGGTGCCAATATCGACTCGGACCATTATCTTGTCGCAGCCAAGATACGCACACGCCTCTGTTCAGCGAAGAAAGTGCGCACAGTAACGGAAGGAAAGTTTGACGTCGAGAAGCTGCGCATGACACAGGCAGCGAGCCCGCAAGAACAACTGGTACGATGAGGAATGCAAAGCTGCCTCGAAAAAGAAGGGCGCTGCCTACAAGGAGACGTTGCGAACGGGCGAAACACGCAGTTTATGGCAACGGTATCGTGAGGCAAAGAAGGAAGAGAGACGCCTTTTCAGAAAAAAGAGAAGTTAGGCCGAAAGGCGTGAGTGTGAAGAGCTAGAGATGCTGACTGACAAGAATGATGCCCGAAAATTCTATGAAAAGATCGGGCGGAAGACGGAAGGTTTTAAGACCGGGGCAAGTTCCTGTAAGGACAATAATGGCGACCTGGTAACCGACGTACAGAATGCACTTAAATTATGGAGGAAGCACTTCTCCTCACTGCTAAACTGCGAGGTAGACGTCGAACCCGATACCCCAATCCCAACGATGGAAAAGTCGTCCCACCACCTGACTATAATGAAGGCTCAGGAACAACAAATCGTCTGGAAAAGACGGACTACCCGCCGAGCTGTTCAAACACGGAGGCGAAGAGCTGGTAAAAAGCATGCATAAGCTCTTATGCAGAATATGGTCAGATGAGTGCATGCCTCCGGATTGGAATTTAAGTGTGCTCTGCCCAATCCACAAGAAAGGCGATCCCGCTCGATGAAGCCCTTCGTAGACAAACTGATTGGACCTTATCAGTGTGGCTTTAGACCTGGTAAGTCTACCATCGACCATGATTAACGAATCGACACACACCATCTCTTTGTCGATTTCAAAGCCGCTTTTGACAGCGCAAAAAGGAGTTGCCTGTATGCCGCCATGTCTGAATTTGACCTCCCTGCAAAGCTTATACGGCTTTGCCAAATCACGTTGAGCAATACCAACAGCTCCGTCAGAATCGGGAAGGATCTCTCTCAGCCATTTAAAACCGAACGAAGCTTCAGACAGGGCGACTCCCTTTCGTGCGATTTCTTCAACCTGATGCTGGAGAAGATAATTCGAGCTGCAGAGCGTGCAATTGCTGGCGCATGCCGATGATATTGATACCATTGGCCTTAACAACCGCGCCGTAAGCGCTGTCTTCTCTGGACTGGATAAGGAATCAAAAAAAGTGGGTCTTGCGGTGAACGAGGACAAGACGAAGTATTTGCTGTCCTCAAAGAAAGAATCGGCGCACCTGCGCCTTGGCAGCCATGTCACTGTTGATAGTTACAAATTTGAAACTGTGAGGGACTTCGTCTATTTGGGAACCATTAATAACACCGAAAATATTATCAGTCTAGAAATCCAACGGAGAATCACTCTTGCCAACAAGTGCTACTTTGAACTGAGTAGGCAATTGAGAAGTAAACTCCTCTCTCGAAGAACACAGATCACGCTCTATAAGTCTCTCATCATACCTGTCCTGATGTATGGCTCAGATTCATGGATAATGTCAAGAGAAGATGAGATGGTCCTTGGCGTATTTGAGAGAAAAGTTCTGCGGAAGATTTATAGTCCTTCCCGTGATGCCAACGGCAAGTATCGAGCTTTACGCAGACTTGACCATAGTCCAGCGAATTAAAGGCCAAAGGCTCCGCTGGTTGGGTCATGTTATGCGAATGGACAAAGAAGCTCCAGCACAGAATTCGGCAGCAGAGAAAGGGGGAGGCCTCGACTGAGATGGAAATAACCGGTGGAGGATGACTTGAACTCCCTTGTGGTTTCCAATTGGCGTCAGTTATCGCTAAAAAGGAATGACTGGCGTGCTTTGATAGGCAACGGCCAAAATCGGTTAGGCGGTTAAGCGCCAATAAATGATGATGATGCTTTGAGTTTCACTGGCACATGATTGTCGAAAAGCCTAATGATATGGTTTTGTAGGAATAATGCCTGCTCATCGACCGTTGTCAACGTACGAATCAAACTCCATTCAACCGACTCCACTGCTGCATCAAGAGAACTGTAATCGATGTTTCTAAAATCACGATACGTAAATGAAAATTGGCTGTGTGACGTTTGAAAGTTGTAACTTAGAAATATCAGATCGTGTTTTGAAAAACAGGATGCAAACAATTGATCGTAGTGAAGTAATTTCAGGGGATCATTCACAAAAAATAAATGCAACAATGAAGAATTTGAGTCGGTGAAGTGTGTAGGTAAATTTAAATTGGTAGGGCAAAGTCCAAGAGACTCCATGCTTAACTTTAGATTGGAGTCGACGAGAAGGTTGGGGTTGAAATCCCCAGCGATGATAGTATTATCATAGTTCAAAAGTAGAGGTTCAAGAAAATCAATAAAACCAGAGAAGTTAACTCCACGATTAGATCTGTATGCACAGCCGATAAGAAGCCTTTCATTATTTACGGAGGACACCTCTACGAACACATATTCAACAGAATCACAAACAAAGTTTACAAGATAAACTACTTTTAAAATATATGAGTCGTTCAGTGGATAAAGGGATTGCGTCCAAAAATTTGAAATGGCGAAAAACGACAAAATAGTTGACGTTGAGATTAAAACTAGTTGTTACAACAAAACTCAATAGTAAAGTTGCAAAATTAATTTTTAAGACTTCAGGACGATTTGTAAAAATTTAATGTATATATATAAAAATGAAATGGTGTATAATTGTAACGCTAAAACTCGAAAACGGCTGAACCAAATGAAATACTTCCTTTGGGGGATTTGTTTGTTATTACCACGCGCAGGCATGTCTTAAAATCAGAACAAAATATTAAGGGGGCGTGGCACCTCCCATACAAACTGAATTTTTCAAGGTGAATATCTTCAAAAGTGTTTAAGGTAGGAACATGAAAATTGGTATAGAGCTATAGGATAACAACACCATTCTCACCCATAAAACTTGGGGTTATCGAAAAAGGGGGCGTGGTACCTCCCATACAATCTTTAATTATTTTGGTTGTTAATCTATATACATATATAAAACTCGAAAACGGCTGAACCAAATTATATACTTCCTTTGGGGGGTTTGTTTGCTATTACCACGCGCAGGTCATGTATTAAAATCCAAGCAAAATATTAGGGGGGCGTGGTACCTCCCTTACAATCTTATTAATTCCACCATATTTTATATCTCATCTTATTAATTCCACCATAATTTATAGGTATCTCCTTTTTGTTTCTTTCCCCCCTAGCGCGATATTTTCATTCTGTGTTGAATTGGTTTTTGTCGTAGCTGCGTACAAGCCACATTTTTCAGAAACAGATGTCGCTGCATGGTTCAACGCAGTGTTCAAGTTGGGTCGTTTTTTTTTTTGGGTTTCATACTAAACACATTAAAATGTTAAGAAGTTGCGTCGTTTTTTTAATTTTTTTTTAACGTATTACCATCTTGAATGCATATATATTTTTTAATAATCAAAAAAAAGCATTGTATCTAAAACTGATTTAATGAAATTTGGTATTAAACGAAAATTCTTTGGGTATTTTTGTTTTAATAATGTGTATACCACGGATCTACGTGAAAGCGCACCGACTTCTGTTGGTGAAGTCTTAGGGTACGGGTACATCTAACCACACGACGCGACACGACCAAATAGTTGCCTATTTGATCAACATTGTTGTGTCGCGTCGTGTTGCGTGGTGCTGCTGTCGCTAGGTATACTCTGCTCCATAAGAACACATGCAAAGAATACTTGGTCGCGTCGTGTCGCTAGGTGTACCCTTAGCTTTAGCTTTATAGTAACCGGACTGTTCCCGTGAGAAATGAGCGTAAGCCGGAGCGATATCTTCCAGAAGAATGCGGCTTTTATTTCAGGGTAAAAAATGCGAATTTTTTGCAATTTTCCATTGTAAATTTTTGGAGACGAACACACATTAAGTGTGAAGTTTTGCTTTGGTGTTACTCTTCGTGTTGCAATCGAACATGTAAAATTTAATGCGTCTTGGTTTATTGTGATATATCTATATATATAAAAATGAAATGGTGTTCAGTCGTCACGCTAAAACTCGAAAACGGCTGAACCAAATCATATACTTCGTTTGGGGAGTTTTTTTGTTATTACCACGCGCAGGTCATGGGCATCTCCCATACAAACTTTTTTCTCCAAGGTGAATATCTCTAAAAGGGACCTGAAAATTGGTACACAGCTATAGGATAACAACACCATTCTCACCCATAAAACTGGGGGTTAACCAAAATGGGACGTGGCACCTCCCATACGAATAAAATACTTCATAGTCCATATCTCTGGAAGTATTCATGTTAGACCACTGAAATTTGGCAAGGGGTTATATGGGATCGATCCCTACCACATCCAAAAAAAAAACTGGGGGTAACGAAAAAGGGGGCGTGGTACCTCCCATACGAATGAAATACTTCATAGTCCATATCTCGGAAGTATTTAGGTTAGACCACTGAAATGTTATGACGAGTTAAATAAGATTAATCCCTATCATCTCCAAAAAAAACTGGAGATAAACAAAAAAGGGGGCCTGGCACCTCCCAAACGATGGAAACATTTCATAGTCCATATCCCTGAAAGTATTTAGGTTAGACCACTGAAATTTCGTGAGGAGTTAAACAAGATTAATCCCTGCCACCTCCAAAAAATACTGGGGATAACGAAAAAGGGGGCGTGGTTCCTCCTATACGAAGGAGATAGGGATATGGATTAAAATAGATATAGGGATCGGGTTAGAGAAACATGCAGGGAAATAAATTTGTGGCAAGACAACGTCTGCCGGGTCAGCTAGTGTTAGTATGTAAGTGGATGTATTCACAAAACCTGTTAATATGATACAAATACCTTTTTATTGATAAGGGTTTCAGTGGAAAAAGGGAATAAGTCCACCAAAATTTTTGTTGTTAAAATCGATACCGTGGAAATGCAAATTAATTATGTTTTGAATTTGAGCATTCGTTCGGAAATAAAAAGAAAAAATGTTCATCTAAATATTGGCTTACCTCCCGCAGTGTTTTAATTGTACATCGCATACCTAGTTGCGAAAACTCGAAGAGAGACAAGAAATAAAATCAAATAAGACTGATTAAAAGCAAAGTTAACAAGTGATTAATGCAATATAAATGCAAACGTGGCCTTATTCCCATTTTCCACTGAAAATAAAAAATTTATGTTTCGTACAAAATATAAAAAAAATGTTTTCTCTTTAAAAGAGGTTTGCCGTTGAAATTTTAAAACAAAATTTTGACGATACATAGTTGGTCATAAAAGGAAGTGTATCCACGCGAAATCTCAAAAAAGCCAAAAATGGATTCATTCCCTTTATCCACTGAACAACTCATATAGCAACACAACCACCATGACCACGTCCATCAGCCCTTAAAAGTTGATATCCACTTAATTGCACCAAATCATTTTTGTGATGTGAAGAAAACCAGGTTTCGGAAACACATATTACATCTATATCAGAACCTTCAGAACCTTCGAATTTCATATCAAACCCAATATGCATTGAACCCGAACCCCTCAGAATTTGATGAAATTTTGCATCTTACCTACCCAAACACAACCTCATTTTTAGAAATTGCATTTTCCAAAAATTGTGGGCGTGGCAAGGTATCGAAATATTCGAAAAATGACGATAATTGGTACTTTAAAGTGTGATTACTACGGAATGGCTTTACCGATTTCAAAGATCTTCATACCATTAGAAAGGTATTGAATTAAGCTTTCAAAAAAATACACTAAAATTTTTTTACTAGACTGAAAAAAAAAAATGTTTTCCAAATAAACTGAAAAAACACTTCAAAGATCAAGTGATTTTGAAAAATTAAATTTTATTTTAGGAAGGTCTATTCAATATATATAAACATATCTGAAAACTAAAATGCGGCTTTTTTTCTTTTTTTTAAATTTATTTACGTAAATGCATCTCTTGGTTACTTTCTGATATTTTGATATCACGCGTAAACTAATCAACCGATTTCAAAAATTTGTATACCGTTAGAAAGGTATTAAAATCACCTTTTGAAAACATATACTGTAAAGATTCTATATAACACTGAAAAAAAAATTTTTTTTTTTCAAAAAAAATTTTTTTTTAGTTTTTTTCAATTTTTTTTTTTCAATGCGGGAAACACTTCAATGACCAAGTGATTTAAAAAATAATAATTTTTAGAAAGGTCTATTTAATATATGGGTGTTTCCCAGAAGAAGTCAACCAACATTTTTTTTTTTTTTGTATGGAAAAAATTTGGTTTTTTACTAGTAGAATAACGTCCACAACGTAACGTCCCCAACAGACATTTGTAACGATTACTTGCAAACAGCTTCATCATCATCATTTATTGGCGCTTAACCGCCTAAGCGATTTTGGCCGTTTCGTATCAAAGCACGCCAGTCATTCCTTTTTAGAGCTCGTACAGCTCATCGTTAAATTTCCTTCGATACTCGCCGTTGGCATCACGGGAAGGACCATAAATCTTCCGGAGAACTTTTCTCTCAAATACTCCAAGGGCCATCTCATCTTCTCTTGACATTGTCCATGAATCTGAGCCATACATCAGGACAGGTATGATGAGAGACTTATAGAGCGTGATCTTTGTTCTTCGAGAGAGGACTTTACTTCTCAATTGCCTACTCAGTCCAAAGTAGCACTTGTTGGCAAGAGTAATCACTCTCCGCTGGATTTCTAGACTGATATTATTTTCGGTGTTAATACTGGTTCCCAAATAGACGAAGTCTCTCACAGTTTCAAATTTGTAACTATCCACAGTGACATGGCTGCCAAGGCGCAGGTGCGCCGATTCTTTCTTTGATGACAGCAAATACTTCGTCTTGTCCTCGTTCACGGCAAGACCCACTTTTTTCGCTTCCTTATCCAGTCCAGAGAAGGCAGCGCTTACGGCGCGGTTGTTAAGGCCAATGATATCAATATCATCGGCATACGCCAGCAATTGCACGTTCTTGTAAAAGATTGTACCATTGCGGTTTAGCTCTGCTGCTCGAATTATCTTCTCCAGCATCAGATTGAAGAAATCGCACGAAAGGGAGTCGCCCTGTCTGAAGCCTCGTTTGGTTTCAAATGGCTCAGAGAGGTCCTTCCCGATTCTAACGGAGCTGTTGGTATTGCTCAACGTCATTTGGCAAAGCCGTATAAGCTTTGCAGGGAAGTCAAATTCAGACATGGCGGCATACAGGCAACTCCTTTTTACGCTGTCAAAAGCGGCTTTAAAATCGACAAAGAGATGGTGAGTGTCGATTCTCTTATCATGGGTCTTCTCCAGGATTTGGCGTATCGTGAAAATCTGGTCGATGGTAGACTTACCAGGTCTAAAGCCACACTGATAAGGTCCAATCAGTTTGTCTACGATGGGCTTCAGCCTTTCACACAACACGCTAGAAAGAACCTTATATGCGATATTAAGAAGACTAATTCCGCGGTATGTGGTGCGGTTAGCGGGATCGCCTTTCTTGTGGATTGGGCAAAGCACACTTAAATTCCAATCCGGAGGCATGTATTCGTCTGACCATATTCTGCATAAGAGCTGATGCATGCTTTTTACCAGCTCTTCGCCTCCGTGTTTGAACAGCTCGGCGGGTAGTCCGTCTTTTCCAGGCGCTTTGTTGTTTTTGAGCCGGGATATAGCTATCCTCACTTCATCATAGTCAGGTGGTGGGACGACTTTTCCATCGTCAGGGATTGGGGTATCGGGTTCGACGTCTCCCTCGCAATTTAGCAGTGAGGAGAAGTGCTCCCTTCATAATTTAAGTACACTTTGTACGTCGGTTACCAGGCCGCCATTATTGTCCTTACAGGAGCTTGCCCCGGTCTTAAAACCTTCCGTCATCCGCCGGATCTTTTCATAGAATTTTCGGGCATCATTCCTGTCAGCCAGCATCTCAAGCTCCTCACACTCACGCCTTTCGGCCTCACTTTTATTTTTTCTGAAAAGGCGTCTCTCTTCCTTCTTTGCCTCACGATATTGTTGCCATACACTGCGGGTTGCGCCCGTTCGCAACGTCTCCTTGTAGGCAGCGTCCTTTTTTTTCGAGGCAGTTTTGCATTCCTCATCGTACCAGTTGTTCTTGCGGGCTCGCTGGAACCCTATAGTGGCCTCAGCGGCGGTACGCAATGAGTGAGAGATATGCTTCCATTGCTCGGTTACATCGTTAGGTCGAGGATTGCCCTCTGCTAGCAGGTGTGAGAGTCGAGTTGTGAAATTATCAGCTGTCTGTGTCATGCGCAGCTTCTCGACGTCAAACTTTCCTTCCGTTACTGTGCGCACTTTCTTCGTTGCACAGAGGCGTGTGCGTATCTTGGCTGCGACAAGATAATGGTCAGAGTCAATATTGGGACCACGCAGTGTACGCACGTCCAGAACGGTGGAGCTATGTCTGCCGTCAATCAAGACATGATCAATCTGGTTTCTAGTTCTTTGATCAGGGGACAGCCATGTGGCTTGGTGTATTCGCTTATGCTGGAACCTGGTACTACTGATGACCATATTGCGAGCAGCGGCGAAGTCAATCAACCTAGTGCCGTTGGGGGATGTTATATCGTGGAGACTGAATTTTCCAACTGTGGGACCAAAGACTCCTTCCTTGCCCACCTTGGCATTAAAGTCGCCGAGCACGATTTTGATATCATGCTGGGGGCAGCGATCATAAGTCTGTTCAAGTTTATCGTAGAAGGAGTCCTTCTCTGCGTCGTCCGTCTCCTCTGTCGGCGCATAGGCGCAGATAAATGTTATGTTGAAAAACCTCGCCTTGATGCGGATCGCAGCGAGACGCTCGCTCACAGGAGTGAACGCTAATACTTGGCGGCGAAGTCTCTTTCCCACCACGAATCCTACACCACGCGCTTTGCCGCGTGTCTGGCCACTGTAGTATACGTCACAAGGTCCGATGGTCGTCTTTCCTTGTCCCGTCTATCGCATTTCCTGCAGGGCGGTGATGTCAGCCTTTGCGTTCATGAGGACATCAACCAGTCGGGCAGCGGTACCATCCCTTGAAAGGGTCCGGACATTCCAGGTACATGCCCTAATATCCTTCTCGTAGTCCTTATTTCGTTTTGCCGGGTCGTCAACATTAAAGGGGGTTCTCATCCGAGGCTTTATTAAAATTTTCATTGGACTAAATTTTTTACGTGGCGGGTCCCAAACCCAGCGCACAACCCGTCTCCGGGATTTTGATAAAAAAATATTCACACATTTATATAGCGAGCCGCTTGCTACAAGACAGACACCCGCTTGCAGCCGCACCACGTGGTGAACAGACGCTGCGAAAAAGACCTCGGTGAGCCCTTAAACCAAGTATGTCAGAGTGGCCCCACCGGGGCTCCCTCTCTTTCTGCCGCGAGCCTAGGTAGCTCCCGTTGCCCAGAGTGCACGAACGAGGACGCAAGAGTCGGGATTGAGCAAGGTCACTTAGCAACCACACTCCATTACACTCCAAACAAACAGCTTGTCTTATCTTATTTTTGTTTTGGTTTTTAAGAACTCACTACATTCATCTTTAATTTATCCTTAAAGGTTTTTTCATAATACTTCGAAATACGAAGAAAATTGCTAATTTACCTAGTTGCCTTAACACTACTTCCGTTTTGAGTAACGTTCGCAACGCATTTTGGGTGGCTATGACAGCGACGTCATACTATGCTATCGTTTGCAACATACTTTAACCGACAGCAGGTCCTAAAATACATCCATAAATAATATAATGGCTCAAGTTTTCACGATACTTCTTACTCAAAATTCAAAAAAATCGTTCAAACGTAACGTCCGCAACGCTAGGAAATGCCCATATATAACATATCTGAAAACTAAAATGCGGGTTTTTTCTTTTTTTTAAATTTATTTAAGTAAATGCATCTCTTGGTTACTTCCTGATATTCTGATATCACGCTCAAACTAATGAAAATGAACCGTTTTCAAAGATTTGTATACTGTTAGAAAGGTATTCAAATCAGCTTTTGAAAAAAATACACTGTAAAAAATTTTGTATTCCAGTGGGGTGCACCACAGCTAACTTCAAAACAACGGCTCGAATATTTCACATACAAGGAAAAGGTCGGCGGCTGAATGTACTTGAGAACATGGAGATATGCAAGTTAAAAACATTTAACGGCAGGATAATAAACGACGAAATATTTGAACCCCTAAAACTAATTTACAAAAAACAGCACAAGCCAGCAGGTACAGCAACCAAACACGTAACAATGAACAAGCAAAAACTAAAAATGAACCAAACGGCAAAAATCACAGATTTCTACTTACCTAACCTACCGCTTAGCTAACAAGCGGTATGTCAATGTCAGGTAACAATTCGGACGTATCAATGCCGCGCGCACACACACGCATATTAACGTTACCTTTCTAACGGTATAACAATTTTTTAAATCGGTTGATTAGTTTACGCGTGATATCAAAATATCAGAAAGTAACCAAGAGATGCATTTACTTAAAAAATTAAAAAAAAAAAGAAAAAAACCGCATTCTAGTTTTCAGATATGTTATATATATTGAATAGGGGTGTAAGAGTAGATGGTGTAAGAGTAGGAGGTGTAGGAGAAGGTCGCCCCCCCGTTGGAATTTTGATACCACTGATTATAAAAATATCGGTCAGAATGCAATTTCAACGATAACACAAGGTTTAAGTTAGTGATACATCTAGAATCTCTTGTATCTTTCCAGAACAAAAAAAGCAGTATAAAAGTATCACAGTGTAAAAAGGCAGTATAAATGAAAATATACTGCCTTTATACTCACAAAGTTAAGAATGCTGGTTGGAATATATGGAGAGAAAGGCAGCAACTTTGACTTACAAACCAATAAAGCAGTAAAAGAATTTTTATTTATTTTGGATTTACAAAGCAGAGGGGCTGTATCTCTACAAAAAATAATAATTTTTTTTTACAATCCAAAAAAGCAGTAAATGATATTTTACTGCTTTTCGATTTACAAAGCAGAAAGGCAGTTCGCTGATCCTTTAAGGCCCCAGGGATAATTTTCGCACATAATCAGATGCAAATGATTCTACATGAAGCCTTTTAATATCTCAATATTCATTTATGTCTGTTATGTAGCAAAATAGCTAGTTATTTAGTTTGAACACACCCCAACTTCAACTTCAGTTTTCTCGATAATCAATTTTTATAACATGCTGCCTTTTTGCTAAGGACGGCAGTACAATGTCCCGTATAATACCCAGTGAGGGTTCTTAGATCCACCCTTCTTAGATTTATGAGCCTGGCTGATGCTCTTTGCGATGGTTCTATAAAGAGTTTGGCCTGCTTCTGTCCTAGGCTGCTAAGCCAATGCTGCCTAAACTGTTTGTCTTCCCAGTCGCGTATGGTCTCCCTTACGTGGGCCTTGGTGAGCCCACAGAAGGGTTCCGGACCATAAAATGCTGTTAAAGCACTGTGTTTTGCAAGGTGGTCCGCTTTTTCGTTGCCGTCATGTCCTTCATGCCCTGGGACCCAACCTAACAACACTTTGCTTTTGGCCCCCAGAACCTTAGGAACTGTGACGCACTCATAAACAAGCTTCTAAGTTATTGTGTACGACTGCAAGGCACGTACGGCGGCCTGACTGTCCGACATAATGTAAATTGGCTTAGAGGATAGTGCTCTTCGGAGGCATTCTCTGCCACAGATTTCTATTGCATGGATTTCCGCTTGGAAAATAGTGGGGTAGCTACCCATTGGTACCGATTTTTTGTAGTTTGGTCCATAGATACCAGCTCCCATTTTACCATCTTCCAGCTTCGATCCGTCCGCATACCAAATTTCTGAATCGGATTCAGAATATGGGTTCCCTGTTTCCCAGAGCACTCGATCTACGATTGAAACCTCAAATTTTCGCGTGATCCTGAGCGTAGGAGTTATTGCATCACTTACTTGCAATATAGGATCGTTTATGAAGTTCTTGACTATCTTCATAAGTCCTGCCATATTTCCGATTTTTAGATCAGAAATGTTTTGAAGTCTCAATGCAGCAGGAGGTATTCCCACAAGGACACTTAGAGCATCAGCAGGGCACGTTCTCATTGCACCTGTTATACCGACACAGACCAGCCGATGCAGCTTACTTAATTTAGTTGCTGCTGTTCTTTGAGCAATCTTAGGCCACCAGAGTAGTGAAGCGTAGGTGACTATTGGCTTCACAACTGTATTAAATGACCAATACGTCATTTTGGGAGACAGCCCCCATGTTTTGCCATAAAGTCTTGTGCAGGCGAAAAAGGGCCTCGTTGCTTTATTTATTGTAGCCTCCTAGAAATTTTGCCTCCGTTGAAAAACTTATGCGGCTGACTCCAACAAGGGCACCTGTCTTCGCCGCGTGAAAGGCACCCAGATTGTTTTGTTTGGGTTAATAGATAGCCCTTTGCTAGCACACTATCTCTCAATGATGCGCAGGGCTAGTTGCATGCGGTCGGATATTGTTTCGTCATGCATTCTTGTTACGCAGATAACCAAGCCATCTGCATATCCCTGAACGTCAAAGCCATTGCCCTTCAAAAGGTGAAGAAGTTCGTCTATGACAAGGGTCCAAAGTAGAGGAAAAAGTACACCTCCTTGAGGGCGTCCTCCTATATGAAAGCTGATTTTTCTTTGCTTTAGCATGGCCAGCACCCATCGAGTAATCACTGGGCTTACGTCCTTGCTAATCATGGCTTCCTCAATGGCCTGATACGTCGTATTATCGAAAGTGCCTAATATGTATCGATAAATGCACACAGGGCTATGTTTTTAGACTCTATGGGCTTTTAAATTTTTTCCGTAAGGCAATGGATAGAAGTCTCTGTAGATTTTCCGGGTTGGTACGCAAAAAGGTTTTTACACAGAGGAAGTTTCTTTAAGTTTTCTTCTCTAATGTGCTGATCCAAAATTTGCGCCATTCCTTTTAGGAGAAAGGAACTGAGACTTATTGGTCGATATGACGATGGCAGATTTTCCGGTTTCCCTGGTTTCGGCATAAAAACAACCTTAACCTCTGTCCACCTGTTAGGAATACATCCTAACAGCAGGGATGCTCTATATAAAATGTATAGGACTGGGGTTGAATAGTTGATTCCTTGCTGTAACAGACAAGGATAGACCCCATCCGATCCTGGGAATTTGAAAGGACTGAAAGTCGATAAAGCCCATAGGACATTTTTGACATTGGTTAGTTTTGCTGCCTTTCTCTTCCACTAATAATTGGAGAATCATCTACTATAGGATGTGAGTGTTGATAGGCTGGTGTACAGTCCGGAAAGTGAGTAGCAAGCAAGAGTTATATTTTCGCAGTGTTCTCTCCAGGTTGCACTCTTAGACTTACTAAATTCCTTATTGTATGAGGTTAGAGCATTTTTATAGGATACACAGTCGCAGGTGTCTTTAGCTGTATTGAACAACCTTCTTGCTTGACATCTTAATTGGGCAAGCTTTTTGTTCCACCAAGCCACATCCCGTTGTACACTTTTTTGGCCTGGGGACAACTCTCACTAAAAGCCGTTATAATATCTGATTTAAATTGTTCAGCTTCTCCCTCAATGTCACGCACCGAAGTTATCGGATGGTGTAAGCAATTTTCAATTTTTTCCATGGTGAAGCGAAATAGTTCCCATTTCGTTTTCCTTGGATTTCTGAAAATGTACTCATATCAGAGAAGTGACCCCTGTCGAAAACAATATGTTTGTGGTCCGACATTGATTCCTCCCCCGAGACGTGACAATTTGTGACAGCAAAGGCCATGTTTTGGCTACATAGAAAGTGGGTTCATTACCACGATTTATGGCATTGTTATGACTACTAATAAACTCCAGGAGGTGGTCACCCCCGTTATTTATGTTCGTAGTACTCCAAGCTGTATGGTGGGAGCTTGCTTCACAGCAGAGAACCCATGGGATACCCTTCTGTTGACAATACTCAATGAGGGATTTGGATTCAGCAGTAGGGGCTGTTTTCTCCTCACCCGGAAAGTAAGCTGATGCCAAAATGGCCTCTTTTTCACCTCTTGGGGTTGGAATTTTTGCCCAAACTGCAACCAAATCAGCCGTCATAAACTGTAGGAGCGGGATAAACGACAGTTTCTTGTTTAGAAGCATCGCCGCCCTGGGACGGGAACCGGTGGCATAGATTAATTTACCATCAGCACTGCTTAAGGGCTGGTTTCCTCGAAAGCGGTGACGCTATATAGCGTCCGTTACATAGCGGTGAAGTACGTTGTCAAAAATACTACCATGTAAAAGTAATTGAGTGTAAAGTTAGAAGTCGGTGAAGTTCACCGTAATGTAATACAGCGTCCGTCATGACGGTGGCAGTTTTTCGTCAACGTTTTTTCTCACCTTCATTGTCATAGCGGTGTCAATTCAATAAAATTCCTCAAATTCGTTTACAAAAACAACAATTAATTGTTTTCAAAACAAATATTATATGCATGTAAGTTTACAGAAAAGCGGTGCTCCTAATGACGGTGAGCATAGCTACCGCTATATAGCGAACGTTACATAGCGGCACCACTTTTCGAGGAAACCAAGCCTTTAAACCTTTTACAGAACGATGTAAAATCCATGGTTCTTGAATGAAGGCTACTCCCAGACCTTCTCTGGTGAATCTTCTGCTAACACATCCGAAGCTGCTTTGGCATTTAAGACGCCTCGAACTGCGAGTGTTTGCTGGGAGGGCTGACATTATAAAGATTGTTTGCGGTCCCTATCTACCTCCGATGACTTTAGGTTGCCGCTGAGCAAAGCAACCCCATTAGATGCCGACTTTGTTCCGTTTTTTTGTCGACTCCGGGTCTAGGGTTCTCACTACGTAATTGATTTCTTTTCCGGCTGTGAGAGAGCGGTGGAGTCTCGGTAATCGTAGCTTCTGCTGTGGATTTCAGCTGAAACTTAGTTGGTACATACTTTAAGCCTTGCGTCCCCTCTGCCGATTTTGAGCTGCATGCTGTTTGTACTACAGCTTTCTTTTCTACTGCAACATTTTCAACACTGCCGCTGGCTTCATCAACTACCCGGGGCAGAGACGGTTCGGTTTTAAGCCGTAGTTTCGATTTGGCATACGCCAAGCTGATAATATTATTATGGTGACGGATTGTTTCAGCTGACATCGGATCTACAGCTATTGCGATTTCCGCCACTGTGGCCCTACTTGTCCGATTGAGGATTCTCCAGTATCTGGTGTCTAGGGCCGGGTTTTGAACAGAAATAACTCTGAGGATATGCTCGTTTGAGGGGCAATCGTCCTCTTTAAAATACCCAACAAAGATTATGCGACGGGGTACTTCCGCATCCGAGACTACCTTCAGTTTCGCCCCCTCCCATGGAGTTAGTTTTGGGACGATGTCTTTTAACCAATCTGCGGTATTAGAATCATCGCAGACTATTGAAAGCCATCCTTGGCGAATTGCGCAGTACGTGAAACGGGGACTAATAACGCCAACTTGAAGCTTAAACACTTCATTTAGAATGGCCCTCCTTACGATCCTGAGTTGTTCAGAAGACCAGATGATAGTAGGATAATTTTGTGGGATTATACCCAGCTTAATAGTGGTCAGGGCATCTCTAAAAGATCCTGATGACACACCATCAGGATGAGCCGCGGTTACTAAGGCACTGGCTGCCTCACCATCAGGAGGAATCTGCCTTGTCCTCTTTTGGAAATTTGGTGGGGTCGTACTATTAGATCGTCCCCTTTTAATGGTCGCCACCCTTTGTGACGGGCCTTGTGGCTGTTTGGCCATTTCTAAGGCGGTTTCGTATTTGATACTCTTAGCCAGGAGTCTGTTAAGACGCTTGCGAGCGGCACCATTCAAGTGTTTACGTTTTGCAGCTTTTTCAGTATCATGGCTTATTCAGCCCGCCATGCCTGTGGCTTCAGTTTTTGATTCGGTATTAATCGAAAGGCCAGAACCTGATCATTTGAGAGCAGTTCAGCTTTATCTTGATCTGTTGTATACGTTTTTTTCGATACAACTTTTCTTCTTTAGACGGATCGCTGCCTTGAAAATCGCATAGTTTTGCCTTGACAGGGAGGCATTAACATATATCGGGGCATCTGTATTTATGTCCACATGAATTAATTGCAGACCTTTGATTTTTTTATTGCGGCTGAAGATGTTAATGCTTTTTAGCAATTTGTTTCTATCGGTCGGCGACTGAAATTTTTTTATAACTGCAATTTTTGCATCTTGTACTTCCAGCTGAGTTGACCAATAAGCCTTCTGGTCTTCCAGTAGTGTTGAGATCTGTGATACCTGTGCCGAAATATGCAACGAAATTCGAGTCTCCTGCTCTGCCAGCTGAGTTGAAATACGTGCCTCTTGTTCTTCCAACTGTGATGACATATTTCCTCTCTGTTCCTCCAGCTGTGATGTGATATCTTTGTTCCGTTCGTCCATTTCGACTGATAAATGATTCAATACAGCCAAAATCATGTTTGTGTCCACAGCTTCCACTGGTTGAAGAGCTTCGTCCTTTTACGCACTTGTATGCGAATCTTTCTCCCTCCTCTCAACTGCTTTTTCGGTACCTCTCCCACATCAGGTCCAAAATCATGTTCGTCGACTTTGATACCCTCTGTTTCCAGGGCCTTGCTCAACCGTGCCTGCAGCGCAGGTTTATTGCCGACTGTACTCAGCTCTCGTAGTGCAAATTCTTGCCTAAGTCGCTGGCTCCTCATCATCATCATCATTTATTGGCGCTTAACTGCCTAAGCGAATTTGGCCGTTGCATATCAAAGGCGGCCGCCGTGGTGTAGCGGTTAAGTGTTCGGCCTTCTACACCAAGTCAAGGCGGTTCGATGCCCGACAAAAAAATTATTTAGAAAAAGAATTTTTCTAAACGGGGTCGCCCCTCGGCAGTAGTTTGGCAAACTCTCCGGGTGTATTTCTGCCATGAGAAGCTTCTCAGCAAAAAATTCATTTGCTTTGCAAGTGCCGTTCGGAGTCGGCAAAAAACTGTAGGTCCCGCCAACTTGTAGGAAAAACTCAAAAGCAACACACCACAAGTTGGAAAGAGAAGCTCGGCTAAAAATCTCGTTAGAGGTTATACCTGTTGGTATATCGCCGCCATTAGTTTTTTTTTTTTTATATCAAAGCACGCCAGTCATTCCGTTTTAGCGATAACTGACGCCAATTGGAAACCCCAAGGGAGTTCAAGTCATCCTTCACCTGTTGTTTCCATCTCAGTCGAGGCCTCCCCCTTCCTCTGCTGCCGAATTCAGGTGAAGATAGGAAACGCTGGCTCCTCAGTTCAGTTAATTTCGGCATGTCCTTTTTTGTTATTGATCCTGTCGTATTGATATAACAATCCTTTTCTGACACCAATTGTGACGAATTTCCAATCGCCCTTAAGCTGAAAACAGAAACGACTTTAGCGTCGCGTTGCGTGACATTTCGCAACCTGTCTCACAGCGCTTCACAGCCTAGTTTCTGTTATTGAAAAATCGCTGTATGAAAAGGAGTACTGTCTTGTGGCCTTTTTAGATATTGAAGGAGCCTTCAACAACATAAGCCCTGATGCTATAAACACCGCTTTAACAAGTCTGGGCATAAGCAGGTCTCTTATTGGACTTATTGATCAACTGCTAAGGGGTAGACGAATAGTTTCATCACTGGGCTCGGTTGACTTATCACGCTATGTCACAAGGGGAACGCCTCAGGGTGGTGTTCTCTCCCCGCTTCTATGGAACCTCACTGTCAACTCGATGCTGCGAGACACAAGCTGGGGGGGCGGGAAGGTAGTGGCATATGCAGATGACTTAGCTATAGTATACAGGGGCAAATTCCCACAAACCCTGTGCGACTTGATGCAAGTAGCACTGAGAGAGGTTTCCTCATGGTGCTCGCGCTGCGGACTGAGCATCAACCCGGGAAAAGTGGAACTGGTCCTTTTCACCAACCGCTATAAGATACCACCGCTAATACTACCAAAACTGAATAACGTGCACCTGAACTTGGCTGACAAAGCCAAGTTCTTGGGCACAGTTCTGGATAGGAAACTAACCTGGAAGGAGAATGTTCTTCAGCGCCAGAAGAAAGCGTGTATTGCACTCTACACGTGCAAAAGAGCCATTGGAAAGAAATGGGGGCTTAGCCCCAAAATATGCAAATGGATCTACACTGCAATCTTTCGACCAATCATGCTCTATGGAGTTGTGGTATGGTGGCCTGCGCTGAGCAAGGCAACAAACCTTAATCTGCTAGGAAAAGTACACAGATCTTGCATGATCTGTATAAGCGGTGCGTTAAGAACAACGCCCAATGAAGCACTCCAGGCCATTCTTGGCATTTTGCCACTCGATCTGGAAGGGCACCGAGTAGCAGCAGCATCGGCTCTGCGTCTAAGGGAAACGTCCGGCTGGGGCGCAAGCACTACTGGACACGCCTGTATTTTGGGATCCTATAGCTTTCTTCCGCTGAGCACAGATCGCTGTGCGACCACAACAGTCGGAGATAGCGGTTTTAAAAACAACATTCCCAGCAGGGAAGAATGGGAGAGCACGGATCGGAGTCCCGTCACTCATGGCGGCACTTCCATTTATACTGATGGCTCGAAGTTAGACGGCAGAGTTGGGGGAGGGGTTTATTCAAAGGATCTGAACCTTGAGCTCTCCTGATCACTGCAGTGTCTTCCAGGCTGAAGTATCAGCAATCATGGACGCCGCGGCTTGGATAGGCCAACACACTATCGGACAGGACATTTTTATATTCAGCGACAGCCAGGCGGACATCAAATCCCTTGGCTCTTACTCGTTCAACTCTGAACTGACGCTCAGCTGTCGTCGATCTCTACAAGAGATGGCCCAACAGAATCGCGTTAACCTCACATGGGTCCCGGGGCATAGGGACATTGAGGGAAATTGTAGGGCAGACGAACTTGCGAGGCAGGGCACGACCAAGCAGGTTCTTCGCGATAAAGAGCGCTTAGGTATGCCGTTTGCCACATGCAAGCTTATGCTGAAGGAATACACACTCCGCCAAGCCAACGAAAGATGGCTGCAATCTCCAGGATGCCGGATATCCAAAGAAACCTGGCCGAAATGGGATCATAAAAGATCAAGACAAATTTATGCCCTAAGGAGAAGAGAAATCTCCATATTAATAGGCGTATTAACTGGGCACTGCCTCATTGGTAGGCACTCAGAAAGACTTGGTGTGCCCTACCGACGATGCTGTAGGAGTTGTAAGGATGATGAGGAGGAGGAAACGGTGGAGCACCTCATCTGCAACTGCCCGGCTTTAAGTGGCGCGAGAATGGGCTTTTTGGGAGTTCCCTTCCTGGTCAGCCTACGCCAGGTCACGGAGCTGGACATAAAGGACCTGATGGCCTTCATCAAGTCATATAAATGGTTCGAGGAGGAGTAACGGTGTCGGTATAGGAAAGTCAGTCCCGGGATTCTGCTATGTGGAGAATTCCGTTAATACCGGGATTTTCCATATGGCGGGGTCCCGGAACTGACTTTCCTAGTGTTGGTGGTATCACAACGGGCCTTTTAATACTGGCCTAGGTGTGCCTCTGCGGCAGCCACTTGATCCTAACCTAACACTTTGGTTGAGGCAGCTCAGATATGATCAAAAATGGTTGTTTAATTTTTGCTTTAGTTAATAATCATACATTTTTGGATTTATAAAAATAGTTTTGTTTTGACAAAATATAATAAATTTTTTTTTTTTTGTTAGCTATACACAAGTTTATGTATTTTTGTATGCCTTGTTGGCTATATAACGAAAATGATCTTTATAATTATACACTAATTAGAGTTTTTTGTGTTTGATAGTAATAATATTTTTTTTTGTGTATTTTGAATACATGTTTACCTTGGGTTTTTGCCTTCTTGGCTATATAACAAGTATTCTTAACTTAGTAAGTGTATATTTAGAAAATTTGTTTTCTTGTGAGTTTTGCAAAAGGAAAAATTAAATATAAATTTCGACATTTTAAGAAAAATAAGTGTTAATTTACTTTACATAAGCGTTTTTTATGTACAATTTTTTCTTCGTTATTTAATTCATCAAACATTAGGTTCATCGATTTTCCTAACAATAAAAGGACCTTGATATTAATTTCATGTTTGTGTCTTGGTTCCTTTTGTAAAATAACTTTATCGCCAATTTTAACAAGTAATGGACGAGCCGTCTTATCATAGAAATTTGTAGTTTGTAATTTGTTTTTATTTATTAAATTGTGTGCCATTTTATGTGTATTTTGCATTCGAAATTCCTTAGCATAGTTTTCGACATTATAAATTGGATCAATTTTATCTTTTGTTAATTCATTTGGCAAAATTGTTTTTTTTTTTTTTTGCAAATACTTATTCGTATGGAGAAAATTTACTGTCAAAAACTGTGCTTGTCGTAGTTTTGTGTAAAAATGTAAAGTATTTTAAATAAGTATCCCAATCTGAATGGGTATCATTCAAATATGCTCGTAAGTATTCGTTAAAGACTCTATGATTACGTTCCATTGTACCAACAGTTTCGTGATGGCATGCAGTTGAAAAAATAATGTTTTACGTTTAACAGTTGAGTTATTTCAGCAATTAATTCATTTGGGCAGAGAATCCAAATCCGATTTTATGGAATTCATTACACCGTAAGTTAAGATAAAACCTTCAAAAATTGCATATGCAATTGTTTTCGCAGATTTATCCGGTATAGCTACTGTTACCAAATATTTAGTCATGGCACAAATCATGGTTAGTGCGAACTTATTACCATATTTGGACTCAGGTAGGGGTCCTATAAAGTCAATAACTAATACATCAAATGGTTTACAAGGGGTTGAAGTTATTACGAGATTTTCTTTTGTTTTGGTTTCACCTTGTTTAAAAGACGTTTATTACAACTTTTTACATATTTTGCTATATCGCGATTCATATTTTTCCAATAAAATTTTGTTCTTAGTTTTGCGTAAAGTTTTTTAGTACCACAATGCCCTCCTGAAATAGGGTCGTCGTGGTAAATTGTCATCAACTTAAGTTTTTTGTCATCGTCTGTCAAAGTTTCAACTGGACCTGTTAAAATAATTTCTAAAAATTTTAGTATTGTTTTTCCGCGATCTTTTAAACTTATAATAATATAATGATTAAAAATATATAATTTTTAGGCCATTCTATTTGCTTCATTTTGCGTTTGCTGGCTTCTGAATCAAGCCTCGAAAGTATTTTCTCTAAAGACATTTAGGGTACTCACAGTTCTCTTTTAAATTTAGAAGGTTTTAAAATTGCCACATTACCACTTTGGAACTGTGAGCACCCCTGATCCGCTTCTTACATTCGTCTTTACAAATACGGGCACTTTTCAGCTGAAATTATAATAACATTTCAATTATTTAAATAAATTAGAAAATGTAAACAAAACTTACTTTTTTTCTTTTCTGGTTTTCTGAATTTATATTTGAAAAGAAAGCAAAATGACAATTTTAAATTTTGCCACAAATTTAAACATAGGAATAAGCCCGGCAATATTGCCACAAAGTGGTATCTTCGATTTGCAGGCAAAACAAAACCAAAAAAATGTGAAACCTGGTAAATTGTCAAAATATTGCCAGCTGGCAATGTTAGAATGGCTGGTAATTTGGGACGATGGATCGTGTGTAGAAGTCCACGCAAGTAGGGAATGTTTCTGACCGCCATTCAACTGGCAATGGCCAGAGTGATTCTTCTATGTGCCGTCCAAGCAGCTCACTAGGTCCAAGTCGTATCCTCTGGATAGCCCCTGAACATCTGTTCGGTGGTGAACTGATGTGAGAAGGCGACAACCTGACAAGGCCACTCCGACATAATCGGTTTAAGGGCTTGCCAGGGGATTCCAACAGCAGCGTCTGTCATCATGAGATGCGGCTGCAAGCGGGCGTCTGTCTTGCATCAAGCGGCTCGCTATATAAATGTGTAACTTCAATCCATATCCCCGAGAAACGGGTTGTGCGTAGGGTTTGGGATCCACCACATAAAACAAAATTCCAATGATATCTAACAGACAGGCCTTGGATATGATAACTCACTTTTCAGATAACGACCAGAGCAAACGAACTAGGACTATGATTTATGAAATCATGGTATGTACGTTTTAGAAAGGTATTCACCAAGGCAATATTTCATCAATAGAAACTTTTAGCCCTTCAAGCCAAGTTCAGTTTTTATTTCATTTATATTAAAAAAAAAATTAGTAGTGGTGAAGCAAGTGTCTACTTAAATGTCATTCACGTGTCATTATTTATTTCATAAAAGTCTCTTATTAACATTATTTAAAAAAATGCCGTTTGATAAGAGTGACCTAAGCACAAACAAGCTACCGACTAATCAAATTGGAGTCAAAGAAAGATTTAGCATAAGTGCATTACATTTATTTCCTCATTACATGCAGGTAATAGTCTTTTTTCTCAGTTTTCCGGAAAAAAAATATAATAAAAATATAATAAAAACTGAACTTGGCATGAAGGGCTAAAAGTTTCTATGGATGAAATCTTGCCTTGGTGAATACCTTTCTAAAAATGTATCACTTTTGAAAATCGAGCGAGAAATATAGAAATTATAGAAAAAAACAAATTTCGCTGTTTTTACAGGTTGACAAAAAAATTAAAAATTTTTTTTTTGAAAACCTCATAAGGTAAGTGTTCAAACTGGGGGGGAACATTTTCAACTTTTTTTTCCTCCATACACCGTGATACGCTCTAATGTACGTGGAATGTCGAACCCTTACTAGGGAAGGTGACGATGCCCGCCTGGTGAAGGCAAAAGCTGACATCACCGCTGTACAGGAAATAGGATGGACGGGGTAAGGTTACCATCCGAACTTGCAATGTCTACTGGAGCGGCCATACTAATGAGCGCAGATTCGGCGTCGATTTTGTGGTAGGATAGACTTGTGAAACATGTAGTGTCCTTCACAGCCGTGAATAAGCGTCTCCCCACAATCCGAATAAAAGTACGACTTTTCACCATATCGTTTATCTGCGTGCACGCACCGACCGAGGACAAGGACGACGTGGAAAAAGATGCATTCTACTCGAAATTAGTAGAAACTTATGAGCGTTGCCCCCGTCATGATATCAAAGTCATGCTTGGCGACTTAAACGCCAGGGTGCGCAAAGAGGGTGTATTTGGCCCCATTGTCGGAAAGCTCAGTCTCCATGATTAGACTTAGCCAAATGGATTCAGACTGATTGACTTCGCCGGTGCACGAAACATTGTCGTATCGAGCACCAGGTTCAAGCATAAAAAGATCCATCAAGCCACATAGCTATCGCCAGATCGGAAAACACGCAACCAGATCGATCGTTTTGTGATAGACGGGCGGCACGCTTCCAGCGTTATGGACGTACGTACGATGAGGGGCCCGAAAATCGACTCCGATCACTACTTCGTAGCAGCCAAGATTCGTACCCGCCTAAGTACAACAGAAGAGGCGCCACAAAAATCGCAAGGAAAGCTGGACTTCGAAAAACTGCAGTCACAACAGGCAGCCAATGATTTCGCAGAACGACTCGCATACCTGCTATCTGAGGTTTTAAACCCGGGGCAAACTCCTGTTAAAACGACAACGGCGACCTGGTGGCAGATGTTCAGAGAGTACTAAGTACTTCTCTGCCCTTCTAAACGGAAGAATAGAGCAACAATCCAGGGAAAAAGACGAACCCGACCCCACAATCGAAGACGATGGAATCGAAGTTCCACAATCCGACTAAAACGAGGTGCGAATAGCTATATCACGGCTAAAAAACAATAAAGCGGCGGGTGCTGATGGCCTGCCCGCTGAGCTATTCCAATGCGGCGGCGAGGAGCTGGTTAGGTGCATGCTCCAGCTCTTGTCTAACTTATACGGCTGTGTAAAATTACGCTGAGCAACACCACCAGCTCGGTCAAAATCGGGAAGGACCTCTCCAAGCGAGGTTTCAGGCAGGGCGACCCCTATCGTGCGATTTCTTTAATTTGATGTTGGAGAAAATAATACAAGCTGTAGAACGAAATCGAGCTGGAACAATATATTACAAGAGCGTACAACTGTTGGCGTATGCCGACGACATCGACATCATTGGCCTCAACAACCGCACCGTAACTTCTGCGTACTCCAAATTAGAAAAAGAAGCGAAAAATGGTGAACGAAGGTAAAACGAAGTACCTGCTGGCATCAAGCAAAGAGTCAGCGCATTCGCGTCTTGGCAACCACGCCACTGTTGGCAGCAATAATTTCGAGATAGTAAGGGACTTTGTATACCTGAGAAGCAGCATTAATACCAACAACAATGTAAGCCTGAAAATCCATCGAAGGATAACCCTTGCAAACAAATGCTACTTTGGGCTGAGTAGGCAATTGAGAAGTAAAGTCCTCTCTCGACGAAAAAAAAACAACACTCAGAAGCATGGACACTGACAGCATCTGACGAGGCGGCTTTGGAGTATTCGAGAGAAGAATTCTTCGAAAGATTTATGGACCCCTAAAAGTTGGCACGGCGAGTACCGAAGAAAATATAATGATGAGCTGTACGAGCTTTACGCAGACGTCGACATAGTTCATCGAATTAAGACCCAGTGGCTTCGCTGGCTTCGGGAAGTAGAGGAAGAGGGAGGCCACCTCTCCGATGGCAGGACCAAGTGGAGGCAGATCTGAGAACACGCGGTGTCACCAATTGGCGCCAGTCGGCTCTTTGTTGAGCCAACTGTTAGACGGCCAAAATCGCCTAGGCGGTTAAAGGCTATTTTAAGTATTTTAGGTTAGGTTCAAGTGGCTGCCGCAGAGGCACACTTAGGCCAGTTTTTAAAGGCCCGTTGTGATACCACCAAAACAAGGAAAGTCAGTCCCGGGACCCAGCCATATGGAAAATCCCTAAATTATTGGGATTTTCCACATAGCAGAATCCCGGGACTGACACTCCTAAACCGACACCGTTACTCGAACCACTTAGATGACTTTATGAAGGCCATCAAGTCCTTTATGTCCAGTTCCGCGATCTGGCTTAGGCTATCCAGGAAGGGCGTTCTCGCGCCGCTTAAAGCCGGACAGTTGCAGATGAGGTGCTCACCTGTTTCCTCCTCCTCATCATCTTTGCAACTCCTGCATCATCGTCGGTAGGGCACACCTAGCCTTTCTGCATGCCTACCAATGAAGCAGTGACCGGTTAATACCCCTATCAATATGGAGATTTCTCTCCTAGTTAGGGCATAAATGCGTCTAGACCTTTTAAGATCCCATTTTGGCCAGGTTTGTTTCGATATCCGACAACCTGGGGATTGCAGCCATCTTTCATTGGCTTGACGGAGTGTGTGCTCCTTCAGCATTAGTTTGCATGTGGCAAACGGCATACCTAAGCGCTCTTTATCCTGAAGAACCTGCTTGGCCGTGCCCTGCCTGGCAAGCTCGTCTGCTTACACTTTCCCTCAATGTCCCTATGTCCCGGGACCCATATGAGGTTTACGCGGTTCTGTTGGGCCATCTCCTGAAGAGATCGACGACAGCTGAGCGTCAGTTCAGAGTTGAACGTGTATGAGCCAAGGGATTTGATGGCCGCTTGGCTATCGCTGAAAATAGCGATATCTTCCCCGATAACACGTTTGCTTAACCAGGCCGCGGCGTCCAGGATTGCCGAGACTTCGGCCTGGAAGACGCTACAATGATCAGGTAGTCTGTGTATATGGAAGTGCCACCATTTGTTTCGGGACACCAATCCGTCCCCTCCCAGTCTTCTCTGCTGGGCATGTTTATTTTGAAACAGCTATCCCCGACTGTAGTGGTCGCACAACGATCTGTGCGTAGAGGGAGAAAGCTGCAAGATTCCAGAATACGGCAGTGTCCAATAGTACCCGCACCCCAACTGGAGGTTTCCCTTATGCGCAGAGCTGATGCCGCCGCTGACCGAAACCCATCCAGATCAAGTGGGAAAATGCCCAGAATGAACTGGAGGGCTTCGTTGGGCGTTGTCTCCAGCGCACCGCTTATACAGATCATATTGGATCTATGGACTTTCCGCAACAGATTCAGGTATGTTGCCTTGTTCAACGCAGGCCACCATACGACGACTCCATACAGCATGATTGGGCGAATGATGGCCGTGTAGATCCGATTCAACTGCATACTCTAGGGATGAGCCCCCATTTTTTGCCAATGGCTCTTTTGCATGTGTAAAGAGCGATGCAAGCTTTCTTCTGGGGCTGAAGAACATTCTCCTTCCAATTCAATTTCCTGTCTAGAACTATGCCTAGTGGCGGTATTTTGTAATTTTTGACAAGTTCCACTTTCCCCGGGTTGATACTAAGTCCGCAGCGAGAGGACCACGTTGAAACCTCTTGCAGTGCTCCTTGCATCAGGTCACACAGAGTCTGCGTATGCCACTGTCTTCCCCCCCCCCCCCTCCAGCTTGTGTCACGTAGCAACGAGTTGACTGTGAGTTTCCATAAAAGCGGGGAAAGAAAACCACCCTGGGGCGTTCCCCTTGTGACATAGCGTGATAACTCAACCGTACCAAGTGAAGAAGCTATTTTCCTTCCCCTTAGAAGTTGGTCAATTAAACCAGTTAGAGGTCTATCTACGCCCAAATTAGTTGATCGCCTCCGGGCTTACATTGTTGAAAGCCGCCTCAATGTCAAGGAAGGCCACGAGACAGTAGTCCTTTTCACACAGCGATTTCTCAATGACAGATACTAGGCTGTGCAGAGCAGTTTCTGTTGATTTACCCATTTTGAGTAAGAAGTATTGTGAAAACTGGAACCGATATATTATATATGGGCGTATTTAAGGATCTTCTGTCGGTAAAAGTATGTTGCAGACGCTAACATAGTATGATGTCGCTGTTATAGCCTCCTAAACTGCGTTGCGGACGTTACTCAAAACGGAAGTGGTGTTTAGGCAACTAGGTAAATTATTAATTTTCTGCGAACTTCGAAGTATTAAGATAAAAAACCTTTGGATAAATTAAAGATGAATGAAAAACCAACACAATAATAAGAAAAGAAAAGCTGTTTGTAAGTAATCCTTACATATATCTATTGCGGACGTTACGTTGCGGACGTTGTTTTACTAGTACACACATCTCTCTATCTATCGATCTACCTATCTATGTATATTTTTTATGTTTTTTAGCATTAAGTGTAAAACGTTCCTATTTTTATACCGTTACCGACTAGCACTATAAAATAATTTCAAATTATTGTGCCAGAATAAATTTACCAAATAAATACAAATACAAGATAAAGTAGAGGCCGATGTGGATTCGTTAAGAAATCGTATCCAGGAGTTGCAGCTAAATCGTCCAAATCACACAAGGGGTACCACAGGGTGGTGTCCTTTCCCCGTTATTGAATAACCTCTATATTTCGAAGCCACCAGAAGAAGTTACGATTGTTTCTTACGCAGATGAATGCACGATATTGGCAACTGGTACTTCCGTTGATGAGCTGTGCTCTAAAATAAATGGTTATCTACCCTCTCTTGTCGAGCTCTTCACCGCTCGGAGCTTGACATTGTCGCCGACAAAGTCCTCGGCGACTTATTCACGACGTGGACGGCGCAGGTTGGTATGGAATTAGAAATTTATGTAGGTGATCAAAAAATACCTACTGTCGCTCATCCAAAAATCTTAGGAGTGACTTTCGACAGCATGCACACTTTCGCTGCCCATTCAGCTGCAATTGTCTCAAAATTACAGAGCCGCAAAAAAATCCTCAAGTCACTAGCCGGCAGTACTTGGGGTAAAGATAAAGAAACGTTGTTGGTAACGTACAAGGCAATTGGTCCCCTGATCCTGAACTATGCGTCGCCGATATGGTCGCCGGGCTTGCAGACGTTCATTGGAGTCAGCTGCAGGCCTGTCAAAACAACGCGCTCTGAACCGCTACGGGGTGCGTCCTTATGTCTCCTATAACTCATATACACAATGAGGCGGAAATGCTTCCAGTTTGGGAGCATAATGAAATGCTAAACAAGCAGTACCTACTGAATTGTTGTAAGCCACAGCACCCCAATAGGCAACTGTTTGAGCTCACTCCGCCTCCTAGGACCGTAAGGACGCATCTACGTAAACATTTTGTTGAGATCCGGTTATTATATAACAACGCCGTTTGATCTAGAGATGTACAAGCAGGCCTTGGAGCATATCCATAAAACGTCAGTTGGCCATCAGGCCGCGCTCTGTCCGCTAAACGCTGTCTTGCATGCCTCAACACCACGCATTTCTGAAGAGGAGCGTCATCTTCCTCGAGAGACAAGGGTCACTCCGGCTCAATTACGCTCTAGACATTGTATCAGATTAAACTCCTACATATCCAGACTGAACCCTGATGTGCCGAATGCATGTCCGGTATGCGGCTCGTCCCCCATAATACCAACCACTTATTCACTTGCTCTACGGAGCCCACTCTTCTAACACCCAACTCCCTTTGGTCCAACCCTATTGAAACTGCTAGTTTCCTTGGACTCCCGTTAGAAGATATTGATGACAATTTGGGCTAAGGAAAAATACGCGTTGGGCAGGACTCCACCTCGCTACAACAACAACAAAAGCTGCATCGACCTCTGCCAAGGTAAAAATCCCATCCTTTGATGGTTCTGTGCCATTCCAGATATTTAAGCTACAGTTTGAGAAGATGGCATCTGTGAATAATTGGGGTGCTGAAGACAAACTTGCTGCATTGTTCGTGGCATCAAAAGGTCCGCAGCTACAATTTTGCAGACGTCTGTGAGTTGGCATACGAAGGTTCACGAAAAACAAAAACAAAAGGTGTTCTGGGTAGATTTTAGAAAGTTCTAGAGTTCTTGAAAAGGAAAAAAAAAAGTTCTGCAAAATTAGACCAAAAAAAATGATTTGAAATTTTGTATCCCAAGTTCACGCAGTTCACTGTTCTGCGTAGCTTTTAAAAAGTTCTTGAGTTCCTGAAAAGAATAAAACAAGTTCTGCAAATTTGGACCCAAAAAACCGATTTCTTTAAATTGGCCCAAAACCGAAAATTTTTCAAAAATGTTCCAAAATCGGGAATCTTAAAACTGTTCTGGGTGGCATTCAAAAAATTCTGGAGTTCCTGAAAAGAAGAAAAAAGTTCTGCAAAATTGGCCCGGAAACTGAAACTTTCAAAAATGTTCAAAACTGAAAATTTAAAAAGTGTTCTGGGTAGTATTCAAAAAGTTCTGGAGTTCCTTAAAAGAAGAAAAAAAGTTCTGCAAAATTGGACCTAAAAAGCAATTTTTAAAATTGGCCCGGAAACTGAAACTTTCAAAAATGTTCAAAATTGTAAATTTAAAAAGTGTTCTGGGTAGCATTCAAAAAGTTCTGGAGTTCCTGAAAAGAAGAAAAAAAGTTCTGCAAAATTGGACCCAAAAAACCGATTTTTTAAATTGGCCCGGAAACTGAAACTTTCAAAAATGGTCAAAACTGAAAACTTAAAAAGTGTTGTAGGTAGCATTCAAAAAGTTCTGGAGTTCCTGAAAAGAAGAAAAAAGGTTCTGCAGAACTGGACCTAAAAAACCAATTTTTAAAATTGGCCCGGAAACTGAAAATTTCAAAAATGTTCAAAATTTAAAATTTAAAGTGTTCTGGGTAGCATTCAAAAAGTTCTTGAGTTCCTGAAAAGAAGAAAAAAAGTTCTGCAAAACTGAACCTGGGTAGCATTAAAAAACCGATTTTTAAAATTGGCCCGGAAACTGAAAATTTCAAAAATGATCAAAATTGTAAATTTAAAAAGTGTTCTGGGTAGCATTCAAAAAGTTCTGGAATTCCTGAAAAGAAGAAAAAATTGGACCTAAAAACCCCATTTTTAAAATTGGCCAGGAAACTGAAAATTTCATAAATGTTCAAAATTTAAAATTTAAAAAGTGTTCTGGGTAGCATTCGAAAAGTTCTGGAGTTCCTGAACAAATAAATACATATACAAATTATAATCTAAATGTCCGGCAGTTTCTACGTTCACAATTTTGATACGTACGACCCCCTTAAAAGTATTTTTTTCCAAATCGTGGTACATTATTGTAAATTTATTTTTTCTGCAGTTCGATTTGTAAAGCAGAAGTGAGTGGTTGCCTGGTAGCACGGCCATATTAATAAACACACTTCGTTTGGCCGTGCTAGTAAAATTGGACCCAAGGACGGCGTGTCCACTTTCTCTTTGCAAATCGGAGTAGTTGGGAGATACAAAGCTTCCTTAAGCTAGCCTTAGGGATAGATTTTGTACTCCCAACAGAAAAAGTAAAAAAATAAGTGACGAACAAAAAAAATATAACAGAACCAAAATACAACAACAACGAAGGGTGCCTGCCCACGCCTCCCTGGTAACTCGGAGGATCTGGGACTGTATGCGTCCCTAAGCTGGTCTTAGGGATAGTTTTTGCGCTCCCAACGCACATAACCAGCATTAAAAACTTAAAAATCAATTCATGAACGAAAAACACAACTAAACCAAAATACCGTATGCGGTTGGTATACGGCATACAGCAAAAACAAAGCAAAGAAAATAACGGAACGCAGAAGAAGCTGAACAACATCCGATACAACGAGCATCGCCTCAACACATAATAAGCGGAGCCAAAGCACACATTGTGCGGAATAACAACACAATTTTCAAATGCACAAAACCAAGAAAAATCTAAATTAAGCATCGCCTTAACACATCATATGCAGATTTAAGCACACATTGTGCGGAATTACAACACAGCTTTCAAATACACAAAACCAAGAAAAATCAAAATTCAGCATCGCCTTAACCCATCAGTGCATACCTAAAAACAACTTTATATAATTTTACTTTTGACGACTTAGCCGATAGCCCTAGCAGCTAGTGCTAAATATGCTTTAAATTTATAATTACTATTATAAGTTTAATCGAACAAATAAATAATAAATAAAATATTTTTTCTGTGCTTATGGGGGATATACTGGGCGTGTGTATTTGTACGGTTTTTGCGACCAGCTGTGAGTTGCGCTACTATTTAAGAAATACTATTATGTTATTAATTTTACAGTTTTTTGTTCAACTAAATTAAAATGTTGGTACGTGTATGGTGAACATTTTTTGGTGGGAACAAGCCGTTATTGAAATCTTTTTATGAAATAAGAGAAATGATCAAATAGTAGATATAACATAGAAAACAGAAACACAAACCATTCTTCGCCGTTAGCGATTTAATGCGCACATGGGCCAGCAGATGTTGCACCAATGCTAGTAATTGATACGCAAGCTGCCATCAAAAAATCTGATAACTGTTTATAAATAATTCTAGCCTTCTGTTGTAAATGATTCTGAAGAATTCTATAGCAGAGATTTGTTGGTGTGTAAGAACTACTGAATAGATCATATTAAGTTTTTAGTATGCGCCGGGTGTTCTTCCCGATTATAGGCTGTGCATCTAATGCGTATTTGATTTTTAATATAAAAAAACGGGTAAAACAGTGAATGTACTTTTAACCAGAGATGGAAAATAATTATTATTCTTTCTTATTTTGACTAAAAAATCAGTATGTTCTAAACATCGTAACGCAATTTTGCAAATATCAGCATGTTTGTCTGGTTTAAAATTTGGCAATTTGTGCAATGATATAAATTTATTGAGTTTTATCTATACTAATCAAAGATAAGTTTTAAAATTTTTTGGATTAAAATTAATAATTAAAATTGAATTTTGATAGTAGCTTTAATTTGGTGCACCCAACTTCCATGACCAGAGTTCTGCAACGTTGAATAGCAAAAAAATAATATGGTGAATGGGGCACTGGAAAGTGAAAATTAAAATGTCTAAACCCTGAAAATTTCAAAAAACTTCAAATGTTTATTTTTCAAAAAACTGTGAACAGAATACAAATTTTAATCAGTGCCATATTCAAAACTCTCTGTAGGGATCCGCCAGTAAATCTATACAAATTTCATTCTTGTTTCTTTATATTTAACTCGTACAACTTTCATTGTTTTTTTATAGTATTTTTTTGATATTAACTTGTCTCCAAGGAGGGAAAATAAGTGAACAATTATGTTGTAGATCAATTTAACAACTTTAAAGTCCCCGAAGTGTCTTATTCAAAATTACAAAATTGTTTTTCATTGGGTATCAGTACAAGTGTGGAATGTCATGCATGGAGAATTTCAAAGTTGGTTTTTTCACCTGATGATCGGAGTTGCTGTCAGATGCTTCAAAAAGAGCATCATTTAGCGCAGAGTTGCATTCGGTTGCGTATACAACATATAAAAACAAGTAGTAAATAAAGGAGTAATTGTTCTCTAAATTTATAAAAAAGGTGGAAATAATGGTTGAAAACTTCTTAGACTTATCTCTACATATAATAAAATTGTAACAGGTCGATGTCTGTACATGGCAGATGTCAACAAAAAATTGATTGGGGGAAGCATTATTAAGCGAGTAGAATCCAAATCAACCATTTTAAAAATTTGTGTGTATGTCTGTCTGTCCGTATGTTTGTGGCCGTATCACTCTGAAAGTAATGAATGGAATTGAATGAAACTTTTTTCGTTGCATTGCTCGACGCTCAACTTAAAATTTAAGATATTACTTTTAAGTGTGCTTTGCCCAATCCACAAGAAAGGCGATCCCGCTAACCGCACCAACTACCGCGGAATTAGTCTTCTTAATATCGCATATAAGGTTCTTTCTAGCGTGTTGTGTGAAAGGCTGAAGCCCATCGTAGACAAACTGATTGGACCTTATCAGTGTGGCTTTAGACCTGGTAAGTCTACCATCGACCAGATTTTCACGATACGCCAAATCCTGGAGAAGACCCATGATAAGAGAATCGACACTCACCATCTCTTTGTCGATTTTAAAGCCGCTTTTGACAGCGTAAAAAGGAGTTGCCTGTATGCCGCCATGTCTGAATTTGACTCTTGCCAACAAGTGCTACTTTGGACTGAGTAGGCAATTGAGAAGTAAAGTCCTCTCTCGAAGAACAAAGATCACGCTCTATAAGTCTGTCATCATACCTGTCCTGATGTATGGCTCAGATTCATGGACAATGTCAAGAGAAGATGAGATGGCCCTTGGAGTATTTGAGAGAAAAGTTCTCCGGAAGATTTATGGTCCTTCCCGTGATGCCAACCGCGAGTATCGAAGGAAATTTAACGATGAGCTGTACGAGCTCTACGCAGATCTGACCATAGTCCAGCGAATTAAAGCCCAAAGACTCCGCTGGCTGGGCCATGTTATGCGAATGGACAAAGAAGCTCCAGCACAGAAGGTTTTCCTATCGTCGCCTGAATTCGGCAGCAGAGGAAGGGGGAGGCCTCGACTGAGATGGAAACAACAGGTGGAGGATGACTTGAACTCCCTTGGGGTTTCCAATTGGCATCGGTTATCGCTAAAAAGGAATGACTGGCGTGCTTTGATACGAAACGGCCAAAATCGCTTAGGCGGTTAAGCGCCAATAAATGATGATGATGATTACTTTTTTCGACAACCGGTTTTGGAGTTATCGTCCAATATGTGGACCATGTATGTATGTTTGTGGTCGTAACACTCTAAAAGTACTGAATGCAATTGAATCGTTGGATTGCTAGACGCTTAACTTAAAGTTTAAGATATTATTTTTTGCGATATCGCAACATGTGTGCACCTATCCAGTGTAGACTTGTTGCGTTTTGGTTTGGAGCTCCTCATACCTATCTATCTTTCTATTTCTCTATCTATCGATCTACCTATGTATGTATGTACTTTTCTATCTACTTGTTTCCATGTATTCAATATTTTTTAGTCATACTTTTATTTTTTTTAGCATTAAGTGTGAAATGTTCCTATTTTTATAACGTTTCCGACTAGCACTATAAAATAATTTTATCAAATTGTTGTGCCAGGATAAATTTACCAAATAAATACAAATACAAATACAAGGGCCCCTATACTGATGAACTCTGTGCGAAAATCAACAGTTACCTCTGCGACATTTCCAGGTTTTTCACTGAGCGAGATCTGACGATATCTCCGACTAAATCCACGGCGACTCCTTTCACGACATGGACGCACCAGGTGAGAAATGAATTAGACATTTTCGTTGATGGCACTAAGCTACCAACTGTCAGCCACCCAAAGTTATTAGGGGTGACACTGGATAATACTTTCTCATTTGCTGGTCTAGTGTCTGCAATGGTCTCAAATGTACGAGGTCGCAACAAGATCCGCAAGTCACTTGCCGGCAGTACTTGGGGAAAAGATAAAAAACCGTTGCTGACTACATATAAGGCCATTGGCCGATCAGTCTTGGACTATGCCGCACCCATATGGTCGGATAATTTGCATAACACCAACTGGACGAAGTTACAAGACTCCCAAAATACCGCTATCAGAACTGCTACGGGATGTCTCCTTATCCCTCCTGAGTCTCACCTCCATCAAGAGGCTCAAGAGGCAAAACTGCTCAATCTAAAAGAGCACCCTGAACTGTTTAGCAGGCAATTCCTTCTGAACTGCAACAAGCCAGCACATCCAAACCGTCATCTTTTGGACACAGATCCCCGAGAAACATAAGGCAATATCTCCGTAAGCATTATGATGAGATCCGGCATCATATTACATTGCCGTTTGATCTGCGGAATCATAAGCGGGCTCTAACCGACATCCACACCGAGTCGGTAGATACTTTTTTCAGATCTCTACCTGTGAATCCCTTTCTAAACAGTCCTCCACGGGTGTTGAAACTGCACGTTTCCTTGGACTCCCCGTAGAAAGCTTGATGAAGTTCTTCAGAATGATCATACACTCTAGGCAGGGCAATGCATTGTTAACAACAACAACAACAAGCCCAACTTTTGTTTTCACAAATGTATGTATTCTGAACTTGTTCCCTATTTTTAGATGTGCAATATCGATGTTGAAAATTATTGAGATGGGATACATATTTTACATAGCCCCCATACAATCGATTTTGGCCGATAACTCCTGCAATCAAACAGGTAGGAACGTGAAATTTTGTAAGTATTTCTATTTTTAGATGTGCATTGCAATATCGAAGTTGAAAATCATTGAGATGGGATAAATATTTCACAAAGCCCCCATACAATCGATTGTTCCGATAAACGAATTTTGGTAGGTAACTCCTGTAATTAGACAAGTAGGAACGTGAAATCTCGTAACTATTGCTCTTATAGAATGTGGAATGTCGATGTAAAAAATCAATGAAATTGGATCAATATAACACATCGCCCCCATATAATCGGTAGTTCCGATAATTTCGGTATGAGCTAAAGTTAAATTCACACAGGCTGTACTGTGGATCGAACAGTGAAAATCGTGACCCTTATTCATGAAAGGTATATGGGCAAATCCTCAAAACTTTTAACATCGAGCGAGGTGGATAATATCATCCAATAGCAAGGAACACGCTCAGTATTTTTTTTTTAATTTATGGATACAAATCAACATTTCAAATGTCTCAGAAGCATGAAATAATACTTGATAAATCCAGGAAAAATTTCGCAAAATCAAAAAGTTGTGAAAACGTGTGCGAGTTTTCAAAAATTTATGAACTGTTAATCTTTTCTTAAGGGCGCCTATCAAAATTGCGACCCACTCTATGTTTTGTCAAGTATTTTTTTACATACTGAAACTTAACCTACAAGGTCGCGTGCGTGCTTCGTTCCATTTAAAAGTTAAAAGGCTAAGAAAATGCGAGAACAAATTTTTGTACTTTTCATTTTTCGGTATAGTTAAGCCATTTACTTGCGCGCCGCCTTTAATTATCAAAAAAATGAACAAATATACTTGATGCTAACTCAAAGAGAAACCCTGCACACGTGATCCGATTACTGTGCTGTTCATATTATGCTTACAGCTGCCACTATAAATCAACTGTTTGGTTTGTGAATAGTTTAAATAATACAATTTTTTTGTTAGCACACAAAAACTGACAGATATTTTCATGCCATGTTAATTGTAAACTTGAGTATTCAATATGTTTAATTAACGTAAAAAAGCGCCTTGAAGATCCATGCATATATCAAAAGTGAAAAGCTTACTTGTAGCTTCAATTTTTCAAATGTTTAGGGGTTTTTGGTTTTTTGAGGTTAGGAAAAAATTCAGACGTGCTGGACCAAAACGGACACCGGATTCGTCTTCAGCGCGTCAAAATACATAGGGAAAGGGTGGTCTGATCCCCCAACCCCGACACTTTTTTTTTGAGGCGCTGGTAATTAAGGTTCAATTTGCGTACAAATAAGTAGGTACTTATTAATTCAAAGGGATTTTGAAATGTGTCGTAAGAAATTCCTTTTGAAATAATTCGATTTTACGTTCGTATAAACTAGGCAATAGATTGCAAATAAAAGTAAAAAAATAAAATTTCATAATGATGACGTCATAATTTCCACGCCCGCACCTTTAGCATATTAACAAGAGTCAAAATATAATCTTATAAACTAAGTAAAAGTGTCAGCAAAAGCTCAAGGGTGTGCTCCTATTATCTTTTTTTTTTCTTTTTTTTTTTGCATTATCAAAAGTTTTGAGGATTTGCCCATATAGCATTCGACAGCTTTCCTTACTTGTTACCTACTAACATTAATCCCTGCAAAAATCGAGTGAGGGACATTAATACACCCAAACGATTTTTTTTAATGCAACATGAGATAGAAATAATAAAATATATCTTTTTCAATCGCACACATTGCCGTGGCCATCATTTGAGGCATCACTTGACACTAATTGATGAGGCAGTGGGTCAAGTTTGACAGTTGCAAACATGAAGTTTGATGAGGGAAACAGAAGAGTCCAGCTATATTACTAATTGAGCGCAGAAATACGTAAGTGGAAAGAAGATGGAGTCCCTCAAGTTTTTCACATTGCCCTTAAAAACGTGATGGAGGATCGTGAGGAACGTTAACCTCAAGTGTGAACCTCAAATGGTGGATCAAGTGATAGTCACTGTGTTTGCAGGGAATAATAGTATTTAAACTCTCTGTTTGCTTTTTGCCTGCCTGCGTAGAGTGTATGATCATTCCGAATATCTTCCTCAAGCTCTTCTAACGGGAGTCCAAGGAAACGCGCAGTTTCAACAGGGTTGGACCAGAGGGACAGAGGGGTTAGAAGAGTGGGTTCAATTGGACAATTGAAGAGATGTAGGATATCATGGGGGGTCCTACCACATGCAGGGCATGTGTTTGAAATTGTATCATTCAGTCTGGATAAGTAAGAGTTTAACCTCACACTGTATCCAGACCGAAGCTGTGCCTTGGTGACTCTTATCTCCCTTGGTAAGGTGCGTTCTTCTTCAGCAATATCGGGTGGAAGCCTGTTTAGAACGGATATTGCTGTAAATACCGACAGTATTGTGAAGCAATTATCGGGATTGTATGAAAATGTGGTTTTTGAGAAAAATTTTCCCACGCACTGCAGGAACCAGACAAGCCGACATATGTTTCGATGATACTAGAATTACATCTCTTCATGGACTTTTCTTCCCGGCATTGTGGGTGTCGAACTCACAACACTGTAGTGACTTATATACTAGAAGGTCTAACACCTTAGGCCACTACCCATCTTAAAGGTAAACCCTTCTCAGTGTCCATTTATGCATATATTTATACTTCCATATGCACAAAGAAATGCGAATTTATAGGACTTGGTATGAAACCTATGAAAGAATTTTCTATGCTTTCAATGAAGCACGAATATTTTTTTCATTTATAACATTTAAACTCTTTGTTTCCTTTTTCACTTTTTAGTCTATTGCTGTAAATACCGACGGTGTTGTGAAGGTTTTTTCGGGATTGTATGAAAATGCGTTTTTTGAGTAAAATAATAATGACCGTGTTTTTATTTACACGCATATGCGTTTGCGCATAAATTTTGTATGGAAAATAAGGGTTGAGCTCTTATCCCTACATACAAAATCTAAGCGCAAACACATATGCATGTAAATAAAAATACGGCCAATAATTAATAACTATCATTTATTTTAATTTCAAATCGTCGGTGATACTGCAATACGTGCCATATCAAAAATTAATTAAATTAATTTGTGTTTTATTCGTTATAATGATACTGTACTTGATCCTCGACCGCCCTAAAAATAATTTTTACCCATTAGCTAACCCGAAATCAGAATTCTACTGTAAAGCAATACGTTACTGTTGCTAGCAGAAGCTATGAATAGTACTGCAATACGTGTCAAGTCATCGGATTTTTGCTAGAAATGGTTTTAGAATATGTATTATTTCTGCTTTTGAGGCTGTTTAGCATATTTGAAGCATAAATGGGGGGCAACGTTGACAAAATCATAATTTGTCAGAAGGGCATACAACGCTTAAGTCATAGTTTTTGAATTTACTTCTTTCAGCTATCTCCCTAACTTTTTATTTTATGTACTATCTTTCATATTATCAGTTTTACACTTTCCTTATGATCTCCTAGTGCCCTTACAAATACCTTTCGACGCTTCCATGCAAAATAAATAAACTTTACATTACCTTATTATACCTTTCATGAACATGAAATGGTATTATAACTTTGGTCCGATGTTTGTAAGTATGAGAAGAAGAAGAGATGGACCCATCAATAAGTATACCGAAATGATCAGGATGACAAGCTGAGTTGATTTAGCCATGTCCGTCTGTCCGTCTGTCTGTTTGAACGCAAACTAGTCCCTCAATTTTTGAGATATCTGGCTGAAATTTTGTATGTGGCCACCATTTTGTAATATAGGAATCATTTGTCGGAACTGACAAGATCGGACCAGATCGGGCAAATGTAACATATAGCCCCCATACAACCGATTGTTCAGATATAAGGTTTTTTGGCCAAAACTTCTGCAATTAAAAAGTTAGGAACGTAAAATTTTGCAACTCGAGTACTTTCTATTTACGTAGTATATATAGTGAAAATCAACAAGATCGGGCAAATGTAACATATAGCCCCCATACAACCGATTGTTCAGATATAAGGTTTTTTGGCCAAAACTTCTGCAATTAAAAAGTTAGGAACGTAAAATTTTGCAACTCGAGTACTTTCTATTTATGTGTATGTAGTGTATATAGTGAAAATCAACAAGATCGGGCAAATGTAACATATAGCCCCCATACAACCGATTGTTCAGATATAAGGTTTTTTGACCAAAACTTCTGCAATTAAAAAGTTAGGAACGTAAAATTTTGCAACTCGAGTACTTTCTATTTACGTAGTATATATAGTGAAAATCAACAAGATCGGGCAAATGTAACATATAGCCCCCATACAACCGATTGTTCAGATATAAGGTTTTTTGGCCAAAATTTCTGCAATTAAAAAATTAGGAACGTAAAATTTTGCATCTCGAGTACTTTCTATTTATGTAGTGTATATAGTGAAAATCAAAAAGATCGGGCAAATGTAACATATAGCCCCCATACAACCGATTGTTCAGATATAAGGTTTTTTGGCCAAAACTTCTGCAATTAAAAAGTTAGGAACGTAAAATTTTGCAACTCGAGTACTTTCTATTTATGTAGTGTATATAGTGAAAATCAACAAGATCGGGCAAATGTAACATATAGCCCCCATACAACCAATTGTTCAGATATAAGGTTTTTTGGACAGAACTTCTGCAAAAAAGTTAGGAACATAAAATTTTGCAACTTGAGTACTTTCAATTTATGTAGTGTGTAGAGGAAAATCAAGAAGATCGGGTAAATATAACATATAGCCCCATACAACCGGTTGTTCCGATATAAGGTTTTTTGGCCAATACTTCCGCATTTAAAAAGTTAGGAACGTAAAATATTGCACCTTAGTACTTTCTACATATGTAATGTGTATAGTGTAAGTCAGTACAATTGAACACGTATAATATATAGCCTCCATACAATCGATTGTTCCGATAACTCGGATCCTATTATTTTGTAAGTTTTTTTAAATTATAACAAAGATGTGTAATGTGTATAGTAAATATAGTTAAATTGAAACAGGCTGTACTGGGGATCGAACAGTGAAAATCGTGACGCTTATTCATGAAAGGTATATAGCCTTCGGCACAGCCGAAGACAGCTTTCCTTACTTGTTATTTCTAACTGCATTTTTACAGTTATGAAGTGCAAAATTTTGGAAAATTTCTTATCTGGACAATGCAAGATAGCAGACAAAAGGTAGTATGCAGAAAACCCGGTTTTGAAAAAATTGGCATTTATAACGTTATTCTCGAAAAAAAACCTTATTGTTCAAAAATATCCTGGATTTTTTCGTTTTCAGTAGTAATATTTCATGACCTCAGTGGCAAGATACTCAATTTGAGTAGTACATTCTCGTGACCCTATGCTATCAAATCCGAAAGAAATAGTTGAAATTGGAAGTAAATAATAATTCCCATACCCTGAAATCTGCAATGTTTTGTAGAGATGTGGGGGTGATAATTATCAAAGCCTATAGTCTCCAGTAACGGGTGGGTGCAGAAAAAGTACGCCCTAGCGTCTGCTGGGTGTGACAGGATTCCATTTCTAACGGTTGGTATGGGAGCTAGGACTTACACGGTTACTGCATTATATATATAGAACACATTTTTCCCTACACAGTACTACACTTAACCGCGCTGGAACAATATATTACAAGAGCGTACAACTGTTGGCGTATGCCGACGACATCGACATCATTGGCCTCAACAACCGCGCCGTAACTTCTGCGTACTCCAAATTAGAAAAGGAAGCAGAAAATATGGGTTTGGTGGTGAACGAAGGTAAAACAAAGTACCTGCTGGCATCAAGCAAACAGTCAGCGCATTCGCGCGTTGGCAACCACGCCACTGTTGGCCGCCATAATTTTGAGATAGTAAGGGACTTTGTATACCTGGGAAGCAGCATTACTACCAACAATAATAAGCCTGGAAATCCATAGAAGGATAACTCTTGCAAACAAATGCTACTTTGGGCTGAGTAGGCAATTTAGAAGTAAGTCCTCTCTCGACGAACAAAAACAACACTCTATAAGTCACTTTATCGTACCCGTCCTGCTATATGGTGCCGAAGCATGGACACTGACAGCATCTGATGGGGCGGCTTTGGGAGTATTCGAGAGAAAAATTATGGACCCCTAAAAGTTGGTGACGGCGAGTACCGAAGAAGATATAAGTTCTGTATGAGCTTTACGCAGACGTGGACATAGTTCAGCGAATTAAAACCCAGCGGCTCCGCTGGCTAGGACCCGTGGTGCGAATGAACGAAGACGTTGCGGCCCAGATGGTATTTTTATCGGCACCCGCCGGTGGAAGTAGAGGAAGAGGGAGACCACCACTTCGATGGCAAGACCAAGTAGAGGCAGACCTGCAGGCACGCGGTGTCTCTAATTGGCGCCAGTTGGCTCAACAAAGAACTGACTGGCGTAACATGTTGGACGGCCAAAATCGCCTAGGCGGTTAAATGCTATTTTAAGTAAGTAAGTAAGTACTATGCTTAAATAAACCTAACCTATTTTCATCCCCGGAACAGCCCCTTGCAGCACGGCTGCTCCTCATTCTCTTGATCCGGGCTGGCATTGAGCCAAATCCTGGCCCAGGATAATGGTTCTGCTGCGTTTTCCGGAAGGAAATATACACAAGACGATCACACTCAGTCCAGTGTGCGTCATGCAAGGGTTGGTTGCATAAATCTAGTTGCTCCGGACTAGATCCTAAAACACACCGGCCCACTAGATTCTACAAAAGTTTTGTGGCATCCTGCTGCTCACGTCCTAGGACGTCCCGAGGCAAGCGACGCTCAAATGTTGCATTATCGCCTTCTACAAATCAAGTCTCCACGGCCTGCAATACATATATTGCTCAGCAGAACATGTGTGTTCCCAGCTGTAGCTCGCATCCTAGTGCGTCAACATCTCAAGCATCCACCCATAGCTAATTTCTTCGTAGTACATCTGTCGATGCTAAGCACTACCGAGCTTCAACTCTCGTCTCTTTACTAACTTCTTCCGGCACTAGCACGAATGTAAGTCAAGTCCATCAACTTCTGGTCCCTCACTCTTCGTGCACTGTATGTCGGCATAGGATATATGCGTCTGTGGCATCGGTCAAGTGCAACTCCTGCCTAGGCCGATGTCACCTACGCTTAAGTTCTGGGCACGCAAACAGAAATCTCTGGACTGATGTGTTCGTCGCGCCTTGCTATCGAGTTCCGCAGCCCTCAACGCCGACGGATGTACACTCATCTTATAAGGAAAGAAATCCGCCGGCTTCAGGACTGCGACGGAGATCACGCGACCTAGCCTACCACCATCTAGGCATACACATCAGTCTCTAACTCCCAGAGTAGCCATTGCCTCTCCTTCGCAATTTAAATTGTTGCAATTTAATTGCAACGGCTTGACCGGCAAGATAGCGGGGATAACCACATTTATGCAGCTACATAAAATCAAAATTGCTGCAATCCAGGAGACAAAACTTGGCCCCCACTCGAATCTCCGGGCGAGTGGAGGCTACCACGTTCTCCGGCATAACCGCACGGACGGCGGGGGTGGTCTCGCGTTCCTTGTTCACCATACAGTGCAGTATAGGGAATTTGATATCAACACCGACCAAATAGACTTACCCTTAGAGTGTCAGAGTATAGTTATACAAGATGGAGGTGTTGATCTCGAGCTAATCAATATATACATTCCTCTCGTCACCTGCTGCCCCAGAAGTTATCGACCTGACCTTAGGGCGTTTCTTTGTGGCGATAACCGTATCATCATGGGCGATGTTAATGCCCACCATGATATGTGGCATTCACACCTTTCTGTGGACGGCAGAGGACGGGAATTAGCCGAGCAAATTGACGCTTCCCCTTTCTGCACTGTGAACGGTGACACCCCTACAAGGATGGCTGTTAACTGTAGCATCTCCCCGGACCTAACTATTGTTAGCCCGGGGTTAATTAACAGCATAAATTGGCAACCTATGGTGGCCTTGTCATCCGACCACCTGCATGTCATCCTGTCCGTCGACCGTGCCACGGACTTCATTACTTCGGAGAAAAGAACATACGTGAATTTCAAAAGGGCTAACTGGGTCGGCTTTTGAAATTCACGGAGAGCTCCTTTGGTGATCTTCCCATTCCCACTGATGTACACGTTGACGAGCTCAACATCCGTGAGGTCATTAAAAAGGCTAATAGGCCAAACTCCCCAGCTGAGGCCGCAGTCTTGGCCAACGAACGTGACCTCATACGCAACATCGATCCCTCAGACCCACAGTTCGGTGATCTCAACGTGGAAATCAGACGGCTGGTTAACGTATACAAACAAACCAAATGGGAAGAACACCTTAGGTCTTGTAACCTCTCTACCGGTGTTGGGAAATTATGGTCCACCGTCAAGTCCTTGTCGAATCCTTCGGGTCCACCAAAGGATGTCGACAGCACCTTTGGTGACAAGACACTAAATAATCCCAGGAAATGTGCGCAGGCTTTCTGTCGACAGTATGCCTCACATCCTGCGCAAGACAGGACAGGACGAGGAATCTTCAGGCGCGCGCATAAACACAAAAACTATGCCCCCGTTCCCATCACCGCTACAGAGGTTCAAGAGGCCATCCGGAAGGCCAAAAATTCCAAAGCCATCGGTCCTGATGACATAGCCATGGTGCACCTCAAACACATCGGCGCAGTAGGAGTTAAATGTCTAACTGCCGTCTTCAATCTGTCTTTGACCACAGCTGTCATACCCGACAAATGGAAGCAGGCCACAGTGAGTCATATCGTCCGATATCACTCCTCTCGCCAGTAGTAAAGACACTTGAGGCGGTCTTACTCCCGCTCTACACATCACACTTGATGTTAGCCGAGCACCAACATGGCTTCAGGAAAGGTAGGAGCACAACATCTGCTCTAAATGTCATAAACACTCAGATAACTGACGGTCTAAATCAAAACAGACCTAATGACAGGACGGTTCTAGTTGCACTCGATTTGAGTCAAGCTTTTGACACAGTAAATCATGGGCAGCTTGTATCCGATTTTGAAGACTCGTCACTCCCCCCCTGTCTCAAGCGTTGGACCGCCAATTATCTCAGTGGTCGTCGGTCGTCCGTTGTATTCAGAAACAAAAAATCTAAAGCCAGGAAGATCAAACAACGGGTTGTTGTTGTTGTTGTTGTTAACAATGCATTGCCCTGTCTAGAGTGTATGATCATTCCGAAGATCTTCATCAAGCTCTTCTAAGGGGAGTCCAAGGAAACGTGCAGTTTCAACAGGGTTTGTCCAGAGGGACAGAGGGGTTAGAAGAGTAGGTTCAAATGAACAATTGAAGAGATGTAGAGTATCATGGGGGGTCCTACCACATGCAGGGCATGTGTTTGAGATTGTGTCATTAAGTCTGGACAAGTAGGAGTTTAACCTTACACTATATCCAGACCTAAGATGTGCCAAGGTAACTCTTGTCTCCCTTGGTAAGGTGCGTCCTTCTTCAGCAATATCCGGTGGAGGACTGTTCAGAACGGGGTTCACAGGTAGCGATCCGACAAAAGTATCTACCGACTCGGTGTGGATGTCGGTTAGAGCCCGCTTATGATTCTGCAGATCAAACGGCAAGGTAATATGATGCCGGATCTCATGATAGTGCTTACGGAGATGTCTCCTTATGTCTCTCGGGGGCGGATCTATGTCCAAAAGATGACGGTTTGGATGTGCTGGCTTGTGGCAGTTCAGAAGGAATTGCTTGCTCAGCATTTCCGCATGCTCTTTTACATTGAGCAGTTTTGCCTCCTGATGGAGGTGAGACTCGGAAGACATGAGGAGACATCCCGTAGCAGTTCTGATGGCAGTATTTTGACAGACTTGTAACTTCGGCCAGTTGGTGTTATGTACTATATGTAGTCAGCAACGTTTCTTTGTCTTTTCCCCAAGTACTGCCGGCAAGTGACTTGAGGATCTTGTTGCGACCACGTACCTTTGAGACCATTGCAGACACATGACCAGCAAATGAGAAAGTATTATCCAATGTCATCCCTAATAACTTTGGGTGGCTGACAGTTGGTAGCTTAGTGCCGTCAACGAAAATGTCTAATTCATTTCTCACCTGGTGCGTCCACGTCGTAAAAAGCGTCGCCGTTGATTTAGTCGGAGATATCGTCAGATCTCGCTCTGTGAAAAACCTGGAAAGGTCGCAGAGGTAACCATTGATTTTATTACAGAGTTCATCAGTATAGGGGCCCTTCCCCGTCGCCATTATTGTACAGTCGTCGGCATAAGAAACGACGGAGACACCCTATAGTGGTGGGGGCATCTTCGATAGATATAAATTAAACAGTGTCGGGGATAGGACACCACCCTGTGGCACCCCCTGTCTAATTCGTCTTGGTTTTGATGTTGCGTTTCTAAAGTTGACCGACGCCTGCCGCCCATTCAAGTAATTAGCGGTCCATCTCTTTAACCCATCAGGTATTTGTGTTTCTAATAGATCTTGTATGAGAGTGGCATGGTTGACTGTGTCAAAAGCTTTCGACAAGTCAAGTGCCACTAACACAGTCCTGTGATTTGGTTGGTTTTGATTTAGACCGCTATTTATTTGCGTTGTAATGGCATTGAGTGCGGTGGTGGTGCTGTGCAGCTTACGGAAGCCATGTTGATGATTAGCCAGGTGCAGATTTGCGGTGTAATACGGGAGCAAAATGGACTCTAGCGTCTTCACTACCGGCGACAAAAGTGATATAGGACGATATGAATCGCCTATGTTTGCCGGCTTTCTAGGTTTTAATAATGGAACCACTCTCGCCTTTTTCCATATTTCAGGAATGACGAAAGTGTTCAGTGAAAGATTGAATAGAGCCGCTAAGTATTTGTGTCCCTCCTGGCCTAGAATTTTCAGCATCTTCATGGCAATGCCGTCGGGGCCGATGGATTTTGAGGGCTTAGCCTGTCTGATGGCTTCCTTGACCTCTGAGGCAGTGATGACAATGGGCGTGTTTTGGTTTTTGTATTTACGCGCCTGTCGCATGGTTCTACGTTTAGCTCTATCGGGTGGGGAATGTAGTACAAATTGTCCACAGAATGAGTTCGCACATCCCCCAGGGTCCTTCTTCACCCTGTCACCGAAAGTAATATCTACTTTATCCTTGTGTTGTGTTGGATTAGATAGAGCTTTGACCGTAGTCCATAATTTGCCAACACCGTCAGAGAGGTTGCATTGCCCTAGGTGTTGTTTCCATTTGGCCAGTTTGTGTTTATCGACCAACCTACGAATTTCCGCGTTGAGATCCCTTATACGGGGGTCTGCGGGATTGAGACTTCGCACTTCATCTCTTTCTCTAGCCATGGCCGCTGCCTCCGCGGGGAAATTTGGTCTTATTCGGGATATTCGACCCGCAGGAATGAAGCGTCTAGAGGCCAAGTCAATGATGTTGCGGAAGTCTCGTTCGCCTTTGCGTACGTCCGTAGGAATGGATAGAGCAGCCAAGGATTCGCCCGTATATGTCTGAAAACTATCCCAGTCCGCCTTGGTAAAGTTGATGTATGTACCATGCTCAGGTGTTATAAAGTCCGTCGGTCGTTCGATGGTAATGACTATTGGGAGATGGTCAGACGCCAACGTGAGTATGGGTCGCCAATTGGTGTTGTTCAATAGTCCTGCACTTACGATAGAAATATCTGGCGAACTATAGCAGTTACCCGATACTCTCGTTGGGCGTCTCCGTTCAATGTACAGAAAGCCGTATCATCTATTTGTTCTGCGAGTACATGCCCCCTATTGTCTGCTGGCAAGTTTGAGTGCCACATGTCGTGGTGCGCATTGAAGTCGCCCAGGATCACGCGGTTATCTCCTCGTAGTAGCAAGCTAATATCGGGGTGATAACCGGTGGGGCAACTTGAGACAGGGGGTATGTAGATGTTAATGAATTGCAGATCGACATCTCCTGTGCGGATGGTAATTCCTTGGCTTTCTAAGATATCATCCGTTCCTTCGATGTCGGTATCAAATAGATGATACTGGACAGAGTTGTGCGTTATGAACGCTAGACCACCTCCCAGACCTCCTGTTACTCTATGACGGTCTTTCCGGTGAATGTTATATCCGCCATAGGTAATGAGGTCCGACCTTGGACTGAGCTTGGTTT